>RPOG01004506.1:0-28968 GCA_008086565.1 Thalassoma bifasciatum | reverse complement strand
GTAGTACGTAGTATGTAGTAGGCGGTTTGGAAAACAGACCTCCTTACTTCAGGACTTGGAGAACAAAAAGTGACATTTTCAGGTCAGTATGAAATTAGGAATTTACCCAAAACCAAAAAAAAAGTTTGTACTGTCTGGCTCCTTGAAATTATTTGCAGTTCAACTTGGCATTTCTTTTTAGTCATAAGTATTTCCATATGTTCATATTCGACTCAAAGTTTTCATTATGTGAATAATTGTCACAGGTTTTAGGTGAGTCAATATGAGTTATGTCTTTTTCTTTTTTCTTTTTTAACAGGGAATGACAACGATCCCCTGATTATAACAAATAAACTGATGGAAGTGTTTCCAAAGCTCAAAGAAGGAGGAGGCTTTGAATTCCTAAGAATTGTAGGATCTACTCGTAGCCTAAATCTCGTGTTGCTTCCATGTCCCAGCACTGGATACACCCTTGCCTATCTGAAGGATCCAGCGACGATGATTGGACAGGCTACACTCTACATACGTCCACTTCAACAAGATCTACCCATAGATTGTGTATATAGATTTACAGAGACTCAGTTTAATACATAATCTAAACAAAAACTCACTGGTGACTCTTGACCATTAGTTAAACACCATTTGTTTTTGTTGTTAGGAGAGCTCACAAACTGCCTCTCTCTCAATGAGATACAAAGGAAAATAAATAAATGAAATTAAGCATGTGAAGGAAGTTGTAATTTTTTTTGAGAATTTTTATGGTTTTTTCATTATTTAAGTGGCATCATTGACATCTAACTTAACTTATCTACTTTTATTGCTCCTGTAACTTCACCACTGATTGATGTGGTGAATTAATGACTGAAATGCCAAATGTACTCTTGGTTTACTTATGATGAAATTAAACATTAGAAAAAAATCAGCTCCACTTCCTGAAATCCAGAGTAGTATACTACTTCACAGGCCCAACAAAACAGTCATACTACATACTACAGTAGTAGGTAGTAGGCACTGCCTACTACCTACTACTTCCACATGTAGTATGTAGTAGGCGGTTTGGAAAACAGTTACAGTCTATGCTTCAAAATCGTAGAACGGTGACAGGCGGAAGCACACTGTCCATTCTATATACAGTCATTGGTTCACACCCTCAGGTAAAGAGGGTCATTATCCACGTTGGCACAAACGACACCTCCAGACAGCAGTCTGAGATTTTAAACCGGGATTTTAAGCAGCTTTTTAACAGACTCTCTCAGCTCAAGGCAGTAAAAGAACACATCACAGAGAACATCTGAAAAATTAAAATTAAGATTAAAAAAAATATTTTCAATATTCTAATAACCTTACAAAGATTGAAAAAAATGATACTGGATTTTTTCCCCCCTGATAGTCAGGAGGACAACATTGTATTGATACGTTTTTCTTTCCAGTGTGGCAGCATTAGGCTCCCGTAGAATGTCCTGACAGATAAACTCAGAACATTTTTATTTTTCTATCGAGGTTACAATCTAATGCTGTTCTCACAAAAATTCACGCTAATTTTCGTACAGCATGTGTTCAATTTCAATCAATTTTAAATCGTTTAAATAAAGTTTTTGACTTGTTTTTTTAAGGACCCGCTTTCGAGAATTTGCCAGAGCTTTCCTCCAAGTGTTGCTCGTGGTGTCTCGCGATATTTTGTGAGTAAGGTCACTCTGCCATGTGAGAGCCTCTGAGGAGGTCAGTGAGCTCAGCGGTTATTCAAGTGAAGCTCCAGAGACATAAACGGATCCTCTTCTTCCCCTCTAACAGCCCTCTGTGTGCGGTCAAAGATGGCGAGAGGAAGCCGCAGTCGACCCTCAGCTCCAGCCAGGTAAACACTTTATAACACGTCTGAACAGCTGTGTGTGTGTGACATAGACTATGATAGAGGTGTGGATGAGGATGTTACAGAATGAATGTAAATGTGTATTAGTGTCAGTGTGAGTGCAGCCCATGTCAACGACCAGTATAACTTCAGTGTCTTTTTACTTGCAGACACAGACACATAAGTCAGTGACAGCAGCTGCGTCACTAGTCAGAGGTTGTGTCAGGTCTGAAGTGAGGTCAGATCCTGTTGTGACCAGCTCTGAGTCCAGGCAGCTTCAGACTGATTAAGTTAATAAAAACTAACACCATCATGAGTTGAAAACGTCACCAGATTAAAAACATCAACTCTTTCCTGGGAAAGTGTTCCTACCATATGGGAGTATTCTTGGGAAAAACTGGAATATGAATTATCTTAAAGTCAAATAAAACCGTTAAAAAAAAAAACATGTGAGTACTGTTACTCAACACTTCAGGGTCACCTTTGTCCTGTCCTTCAGTCCATGATGCTCCAAATGTTTTTGTTTTTTTTCCAAATGGTGACAAGTCAGGATTGCCAGCAGATCAGTTTATCATCATGACACTTCACCTACAGAGGCATGCAGGACGGTTTTTCATGGTAATGATGAAAAATACATGGTCTTTGTGGATCAGTCATTGTCTAGACAGCAGCAAATGTTGCACCTTAACCTGTATATATTGTTCAACATTAATAGAGTCTTTACACATGTGCTTGTGGGACCCTTCTGTCATCAAAGTTAGCTTTTACAGTTTTATACATTATATTTTTATTTATATTTTATTTATTGCACATATAAAAAGTAACACAAAAGAATGAGCAAAGCAACAAAGCTGTTACAAAGATGTGTAGGAGGGGCCAAAGAAACCCTTCAGGGCTTGTGGAGTGGCCCTCCTCAAGTCCTGAGCAAGCTCATATACATATACACATACATTCATTCGTATACATATATATATGTGTATATATATACAAATATATCTACATTAACACATTCAGCAAATGCTTTTCAAACAGATACATTACAGTTTTACATTTAATGTTATCTACCTCTGCACTAAGTTCAGTGAAGTTTGGTTTAAAATGATTGATAAAGCACCAGAATCTGTTTTTGTCAACATATACTTTGCATTCTAACTTTATTGGAGTTGGGGTTGATAAATGCAGCGATTAAAGTAATATTACAGACTTGTTTTAAGTCCTTTATTTTTGAACCAAATTCAAAGCTCTTCCTCTGACGCTCAAAAGAGTGACAACAGCAGCTCCGGCCCACCTTGAACCCCTCATCCAGGTTTACACTCCCTCTCATCTGCTGCGCTCTGCCTGTGAAAGACGCCTAGTTCTCCCAGCCAAGTGTGACTCTAAATCTCTAGCCAGACTCTTCTCTGTTGTTCCCAAATGGTGGACTGAATTACCCAACTTCATACAATCTACAGTCCCTTTCTAGATTTCTGTTCATGGAACACTGGGGCACTAAAGCGTCTAAAGTGAGTTTAGTCGCGCGACAAGTGAAATCGCGTCGCTCTAGCTCCAATCTCTCCAGGGAAGGCGCAAGGCTATCGAGGAATAGTTGATCTTGGGAGCGGGGGGGGTTGTGGTGCAGGAGGATGAGGCTGGTCTCGTTGCTCCCGGAGCATTTCCAGGAGCAAACTCTGGATCTCGATGTTCCTTGCGTCCTCATCCTCCCGCACTCTTTTGGTTCTCTTCCTCCCTGTATGTCAAAGAAACACAATGCATAAAATCAACGTGCGTGTGTGTGTGATGATGCAAAAACTGCACACCTTATGTAAAAAAAAAAAAAAGGCCAAAATTTGTCGTGTACATACCACTCCGGGGTGTCGCCGATGAAGCAGGGGCAGAAGAGGGTGGGCCGGGAGTCGGAGAAGTCCCTGCTCTTAGTGACTATTTTGCAGTGAACATGATTGTTGTTGAATGTTGAATAATATTATGACATTGACTTATTAGTTGTGGTTAGTTTTTGCTTTATTACTAAAACAAATGCACCTCTTCTGGCACTAGATGGCAGCACCTGCAGCCAAACTTGGAGCACTTTGTTGCACTTTCTAAGATCCCTCTACTCTAGATTCCTGCTTGTGTTGTAGGTTGCTTTGTAAAATAGCCTAAATGAAATAGTAGAATTGTATATAAGTTGCTGCACAGAAAACACTCTGAAAAGTCTTTCTCTTTTTCAGCCCTCCTCCATCCTATGCTCCTGCCCCTGCTCACCCCCCTCCAGCTGCCCTGGCACCAGCCCCAGCCCCATCCCAGGGTCCTGGGCTCATGGCTCAGATGGCGACCACAGCAGCTGGAGTGGCTGTGGGATCAGCTGTGGGCCATGTGATGGGCAGCGCCTTGACAGGAGCATTTGGCGGAGGGAGCAGCAGCAGCAGCCCAGAGCCTGCCAAGCCTGCATACCAGGTAAGAGGGGGAGGAGGGATGGAAGGAGAAAGAGAGGAAGAGGATTATGAGGAGGAAGTGCATTATGGGGGGGGGGGGGGGGGGGGGGGGGGGGGGGGGGGGGGGGGGGGGGGGGGGGGGGGGGGGGGGGAATTTGTGATGGGCAGAGGAGAAAAACAGAGAGGAGGATTAGGGTTCAGGTGACAGTGAGGACGGAGGAATAAAGATAAGAAAGGAGGGAGAGGAGGTAGAATCTTGAGCACTCAAAAAGGATTAATGGAGGATTAAGATAAAGGTGGCATCTCTGCCTGATTTAAATATTAACACTCTACATGACTCACAGAGACAATGTTGTGTCTGTGGAGATTATTTTTCCAAAGAGCGTCACACAAAAACTCCCCCTTGATAATCCAGATACAGTCTGTCCAAGGGCACAGGCACGCTGGCCATTAGTACCATTCCCTGCATGCTTCACCCCTAAAGTCCATTTGGCCAGTGTTGACTGCATGTGTATTGTCCTTGGGCATGGTACATTCCCTTGGCTTTGGCACACATTGCAGTACACTTCACGCCCAAGCACAAGCACAGTAACTAAAGTGGTTGCCATTTTCTGTGTTCTCCATTGTGCTGACTGATGAGACTGTACTTGTAAAGAGACGTTTCATGATGAATTTTCTACAAGAGGCAATCCTCTGCTTGGGTCTGTTTCATACCAGAAGTGCGTCAGTAGGGCCAATAGAGCTTGAGTATGGCACAGTCAAAAGTATGGCTATAATCAGCAGTAGGGGTTCTTGACAAGATTACAACATACTTTATTCCATCGCACAGCAGCGAAATTACATTTCAGTTTCATCCTGTCCAGGTAACATAAAAAAGACAGTGACATTTTACAGGGGGGGGGGGGGGGGGGGGGGGGGGGGGGGCAGGAGTGAGAGGACTGTGGGACAGCCAGCATGGGTGCCCTGTTTCATTAGATAAGAAAAAAGTACAAGAGGGAGGAAGAGGGAAAAAAAGCAAGTACCAGACTAGGCAACTAGAACAGCGCTGTATTAAGTTTGTATGGGCTCTGAGTCTAACTGTGGTATATAGACCAGACCAAATCTAAATGAAAGCAGAATCAGAGCAGCACCTCAGTGTCTCGCTCTGTTATTCAAGCCTCCGTTCTCCATGGTCATATCTCGAAGATTGGCAGAGTCAGCACGTCTCTGTTTCTAATCTGTTCAAATCATGGAATATTCTGCTGCTTCTCACCCCTGTAGATTTTCAGATGTAATAAAATATTAGAAGCATATAGAATGCTTTCAGTTCTCTCAGAAAATGCAGATGAGTTGACAAAGTTATTTTTGAAAATAAGATTAGACTATAAATCTGGAAATGTGCTAAATGATTATCACTGTGTTCATGCATACTCTCTGAATTGATCCAGGAATCAGACACCATCCAAGTAAACACTGACTAAATGGGTATAGTTGAGTTGTTCCTGCACACAGAGGACTTTAAGCATCTCAAACCCTTGATTAGTAACAACAGAGCACAGGGAGTTAAAGCTGGAAGAGTCCACGGTTCATGGACTGTGAGAGAATGAGTGTTTTTACCAGTGACCGTTTGATTTACAGAAACATTGTTAAACAAGTTAAATCACCATAAACTCTGATCAGTCAGGGACAGAGTGTTCACCGAAACATGCTAGAATACATGTGATAAAAAAACAACAAAAAAAACCCAAATCCAGTCATCAAGAAAGGATTCTAGACCAGGGAGTGCAGTCAAAAGGAAAGAAAATAGAAAGAGAGAGAGGTCAGCCAGGTCACAGACATGGAGCAGTTTGTCGCAGAGTGATCACTTTATGTAGCACTGTTGATAAATCATGATCACTAAGGGAATAAAACACCTCAGAGAGAAGTGAATGTTCTGATTACAGAGGTGGAGATCCATTTAGAAGAAAGATTATTTTACCATTCGGGTAAAACTCAGTCATCCAGGTATGAACAGAGGAAAGAACCATTAAGGTTCATGTATTTGATAAATGTGTGATATTTTCCTTCCTGGACGTTTATGTTAAAATTTGCTCCTGTTTCTCCTCTGAAAGTAACAATATTACAGAGTCCATTGGTAGTCGCACTCACTGCAGGTGTGTTTCCTCTGCAGGAGCCCCCCCGCCCCCCACAGGCACAGCCCGGCCCCTGTCACTTTGAGGTGAAACAGTTCCTTGACTGCGCCACCAACCAGAACGATCTGAGTCTGTGCGAGGGCTTCAGCGAGACGCTCAAACAGTGCAAGTACTCGCATGGTGAGTATAACGAACAGGGTCACACGACACAACAGGAAGAAGATATTCAGATTATTACCTTATGTAGGTCTCTGTATCACCTGAGCTGACTCAACTGTAAGTGATGCTACTTCACATCAGAGAGTGGAACTCAGTGCTGATGATGCTGAAGCTTCACAAAAGAACACTTTGTCTTTTTACTGACACCAATCAGTGAGTGTGACATCTGTTCTTAGGATTATCACCTTTCTTCACTGCATATGACAGGAGAAAAAAAACGTCACTGTCTCACTACAAGGCCAAGACTTTTCAGTCCATTTATCTGACTTAAAAAATCATAAAAAATAGCAAGTTGAAATAATATGTAAATAATTAATTAATTTAATAAAAAATAAATGATAAATATTTTTTCAAAGAAAAGCAGGGTAAAAATGTAAGTAACAAGTATTTAAAATGATGTTTCTGCTTACTATGAGTTGAAATGACTGAAGCAGTTTATATCCAATTGTCATAGCACACAGCTCCATTTAGTGGACAGAGGACTCATCTGAAACTAAGCCAGATAAAACTTAAAATATCAACCTGAGAGAGACTAAAGTAAACAAAGTTAGGGAAAAACTCAGTCACTCAAATACATGATCTCTCAATAACTGCATGTAAAAAGCACTGAACTCTCAAGCTTCACTTTATGACAGTGTTTTGTAACATTTGAGTTTTTTTTTTTATTTGAACTCCATATTCTAAACTTTAAATCTGAGTCCTGAAACCTCAAATGTCCTTAATTCAGCCTAGCACTGTGTCAGAACAGTAGGAAACATTATATCAAAACATCTGATGTCATATTAGAGTTTATGAATTGTGTTGCCCAGGGTAAAAAATAAGAAAATGTGATTTATCTTATGTTTCATGTGTTTTTGCAGGTGTGACTTCTCTGGTTTGAAGGCCGACATCAGGATTATTCATACTAGAATTGATAGAATTAACAACACAAACACTCTGTTTAAAAGGGACTTCAAACATGATCAAGGCTGTAAACATGAAGACTGTACCTAAAGCTGTGATTGGTTTTGTTGACTGTGACATGTATGAAATGTTTTGCTAATGAAACTTTAATAAATAGTTCATATATTTTTCCCGTCTGCACCTGGTGGTTCATTTTGTTTCTGTATAAAACAAACAGTGTATCAAATAGTTTAAGTGTCAGAGCCTTCTCTGTAATGACCGGAATAAAACAGCAGAGGCGCTACAGATCAGAACACTCAGCCTTGACCCCAGTGACGTCATGTACACATCCGGTCCTGGCTTCAAAATAAAACCATAATTAAAGTTTGGTCTGAGTGAAGAGGATAAAGAACAAGTTGAGTCTTTCAATAAGTTCTTTAAAGAGAAATTTAATAACTGAGTCAAACCTGTATAAATGGATCTGATTTGATTTTTTTTTCACCTTTGCCATACAAAAAACTCATAAAGTGTAAACACTGATGTGCATGTATCACAGATTTGTAAACACATTGATCAAACAAACAAAAGTTTGAGCAATATTTTTGTTGCTTACATTCAGCTTAAAGTCAGTAGAATGTAGAGTCAGTCAGATATAAATATGAGCTTAGTTTTAGACCATGGACAATGTTTTTAAGTTTGTGTTTAACTGCAAATTGTATTTTCAGTGTGTCATATGTTTCTTTTCCCTTTGGGTCTACCTTACAAAAAAGTGTTTGCTTTCTTTTTTTTTCAGTCATAGATTTGACAGGAAGTATCAGGTAGTGCAAAGCTGTTTAACATATTGACGTAAAGAAAAATCTCCAACAAGAGGCAAACTAAAACAGACAAGCAATTATGTTTATACAAATGTATTGATTTATTTATGAACGAATGACCATATACACACAAATCCTATAGTGTAACTACCCACGTCCTTTACACACACTATTCTAAATTTACACATTCCTAAAAAAATATTATATTTCTATATTTATAACAAAAGGTGATTTCATAACCCAGATTTTTGGCACACTCTTTTTGAGAGTACAATAAACATTTCTGACTCTGCTCTTCTTTAAATGCAAATGTTTCTATCTATGGAATTGGTTACTCTAGCTCTAACAATAAACTCGTCCTGTCTACTTTTTTTTCATGAATTGCTTTATTTACGTCTATTTTCTCATCAGACTTTGCTGATCAAAGAATTTCCAAGCGATGCCTCGTTCCTCGGTCATGCTTTTATTTTGAAATGTAATATCCAGAAGCGCTCCCTCTTTCTCTCTCTCTCTCTTGTTTTACCGTCGCTTGTGTCCAGAGGTCTGTACTGTACAGAGAGTTCCCTAGTGAAGATGCCTTTCCTCGAGCTACGGAGTAATTTACCTGTCACCTCTTTTCCCGAAGAGTTTGTAAAGAAGCTGAGCGCATGCGCCGCTGCTTCTTTGGGGAAACCTGAGGAGGTGAGTTCACATTGAGCAACATTTTTAGATACTACACAGTGTGTTTGACAGTCTGTGAATAGCTGGAGGAGGATTCAACTTTTTAAAATATCAACTCCGAAATCAGTTTTTCGCTTAAAATGACTCCAACTGCTTCTTGTCAGTTACTGAAATCCCATTGGTTCGTTTCCTGCTGCCTCCTAGATTCCCGATTCTGATTGGATGGACCCAAAGGCGTTTCCAATAAGAATTTTTTTTATTCACAGCAAATATTGAACTTTGTTAGAGATCCTTTATGTAATATAAATGACAAAGTCCAGTCCTGAGTCAGTCTAACTATTATTGTAAAATTTAAATATCCTCCTTGGACAGACCATAAGAACTTAACATGAGCTGTTATAACTTTATACAGAAGCAGAACATTTAGTTCTTGGAAGCTGGAGGCAGAAAAAATTGATATATGTTTAAAAATTGAGAAATAAAAGGAAAGATCTTTGTTACCGTCTGTGACCTCTCTGTGACCTCTTTTCACTGTGTTTTTCTTTGTGTGGGTTGTGTGTGTGTGTGTGTGTGTGTGTGTGTGTGTGTGGTCTGGTTGTTGCAGCGGATGAACGTGGTGGTGCTGCCCAGTTGTCCCATGCTGATCTCTGGCTCCACCTCCCCGTGTGTGATGCTCTCGGTGTCTGCCATCAGTGTGACCGATACAGCCGACAAAAACAAGGAGCACAGCGCTAAGATCTTTGAGTTCCTGACCAGAGAGCTCAGCCTGACTGAGGACAGGTGAGCTGTGATGGTGTGAATCTCTTCTACCTGCAGCTGCTCACACCTTCTTAGTGAGGGTATGGTCAAGAAGAGACCTTAAATATTGACTAGAGTGCATGCTGACTGCTTAAACAGGTGTTTCACATTCAATAGAGAGAACACCTGTCTTCCTGCAGCTTTTATTCCTTGGCCATTTCCTGCCATGGTTTTTATTCAGGATGTCAGAGATTAATTTGTGGATTCAAGTTCAAGAGTTCAGTCCTTATCATGTGGAGTTTCTCAATGAAACAGATTATGCTATACTGTGTCTGCTGTGTTTACAGTCAGTCTGCTTTGTGTGTCAGCTCAACAGATCCTGAAGTTCCAGTTTGAGACGTCAGATTTAGTGAAACTTGTAGTTGCCTGTCTTAGTTAAAGGTGAAGTATGCAGAAATTTTCGCTTCTCTATTTCCAAACAGCATCCAAACTCGTCTCCTCCTCTGTGGCTCAGTGTCAGCTGCAGCTCATGCTCACTGCCCCTGACTGTAGCTGATAGCATGGCTAACAGTCGTAGCTTTGTAATCACACCATAGACGGTAAAAAACAGTCCTGATAACACCTGGAGCTTCATGTGAGAGAAACTCAAGAGTCATACACCCGACTTCCTGCAGGTAAATGAGATACGCTGTGGGTATAGAATCATTCTTTCTCTATGTTACGGCCGCTATCGTAGCTGCTCAGTATCGCGTCTCTCACTCACTATCAGCAACACACAAAGTCACATATGCACTAGGCGCGCTGTGATTGGCTGGTCATCACCCATAAAAACTCCTGCTCTTCGCCCAGAAGCGTCCCAAACTCAACCCTAACAATGACAAAACAGGCGGAGGAGGGGATCTGTGAGGGGGTGAGACACACACAGACACTGATACACCAGTACAGAGGCCCAGAGATGACAGTTGAGCAGGATTATTCCTGTGAAAACTAATTCTTTAATTTTTTATGAAGATTCTGCATACTCTACCTTTAATTATCATAAACTTGTACTTCTTTGCTCTTCCACACCAACAGTCTTTGTTTCTGTCATCTGTTCATGACTGACACTGGGTCTAATCCACAGGATCGTGATCGTGTTCCACGCTCTGCAGCCTCACCAGGTGGGTAAGAAGGGGACGGTCATGAGTTTCCTGTGAAGGGCAGCGGTGTTTCTGACACGTCTCACACCCACATTCCTGACGGACGAAGACAAAGACGAAGTCACAGGGCACGGATTAGATTAGTGTCCTCTCATGGTGCTGCAGTGACATCTGTGTTACACTCCTAGAATCATGATGTTCACACAAGGTTTAGGAGCTTCATTCCTACTGATGAAAGACCTGATGAGTTTATGAGTGAGAGTGACTTACTGAAACAAGTGAATACTAGTAATAAAAAATAAAAAATTTCAGTTTGAATAATAAATATCTTGTCTTTGTAGTAAATTCACATGAATAAAGGCTAAAAGAATTGTGAATCATTGTAATCTGTTTTTATTTACATTCATACAACATCCCAAATTCATTGAAAATAATTTAAACCACAAAATGAAAATCACTGATTGAACAGTGACGTGATCAGACTCCCTGGGATGATAAGCTTCAAGAGTGGGTGTTGTGCTGCCTTTTGGTCTTTCTGTCCCTCTGGTGACCCTGTTATATCTTCATATGATTCACAGTAAAAAAAAGAGATTCTCACTTGTGTAAGGCAAAAACCTTTATTTAAGCCTCTGTCTGACTGACTTTGTTTTAGTTGCTGAGTCTTTGAAGTGACTCATCTGATAAACTAGAAGTGATTGATTACTAAGGGTCAGTAAGTTTCTTCATCCAGACACCTGACCAAGAAGCAGTGAATGTAAATTACATGTTTGTTTTTTGTCCCTTATCATGTTGTTTATGGCTTAATGTGTGGCTTCAGGATCAGGGTCATTGATTCTGAGTGAGGATCCTTGGCCTTTAAAAAATAAATCAGTTGAGTGAAGGTTATTCAGCGAGACTATTTGATTATTGTTCCAGTACATCTACTTGAACATTGGACCTTCAGATTAAAGGTGGAGAACAACTGACTGTTAATCAGAGTGAGAGAGGAAAGGAGAGAAAAGGGGGTAGAGGGGAATAGAGAAAGTAGTGAACTCTTTTTGTCTCTTCTACACACCAAAACAACCCCCAAATACTTCTTCCTCTTTATATATATATATATATATATATATACTATAATAAAAAATACTTCACATTTGTGACACACTAAATTTTGTTTTATAAATTAATGTTTAAAGAAGGCCAAAAGCACAGAACTAAAAGATTATCACTCACCACTGAGCTTAAACCCTGATCATACACGAAGAATTGGTGCTAAAGCAGCCACACAAGACTTTAAAAAAACACTTTTAAGTCGAAAAGTTTCAAGAGGGATGTTGGCTGACTCTGCAGCTGAGTCCTCACACCGGAGAACAAAGAGGACTGAGGGAAAAACACCTCTGCTCTGCCCCAGCAGCTCCTTCCAGGTGCTGCAGATCCTGTAATCAGCTCCACTCACACACTCACCACACAGGCACAGACACACCCACAGGAGAACATATTATTGCTCATGTTATTTATCTTTTTAAACTTAACAAATTAAAGGATATTTTGCACTACATCATTTTCTAAAAGTAAAGAATCAAAGATGGCTCTTTTTGTTCTCCAGTTGTTGTAACTGTTATTGGTCAATGACTTCAAAGAATGTACATGCATATTTTTTGTTGATACATTTGGAAACAATTCTTACCTTCAGTTTTCATATTAGCATTACAGTTATATCTTTATATGTTTTGATGGTATGATGTAATTTTCTGTCCAGTTCGTAAATATAAATGTGCATTGTGAATACTTCACCAGTATTTGGTTTATCAGACTAACTTTTATCTTACAGCACCACTATAGTTATTAACTATGATCCTCTGGGAGTCTCTGAGCTTGTTTTGTATGTTCATCTGGATCATTGTTGTGGATCTACTACCTGACTTCAGCTGCTGTGGCTTTTACAGTTCTCCAATTTTTGGTCAATCTTTGTCAGTGTCTCTCTGTGTCTGCAACCCTCTCCACCTCTGTACCTGTCTCAGTGTCTGTGTCCCTCTGTCTGTATTCTTCTCCATCTCTCTTGTTTGCATGCATGCCACCCCCCCATTTCTCTCCCCCTCTCTCTCCCTGACTCCAACACAGTCGAGGCAGATAACTGTCTAACATGAGTCTGGTTCTGTGCGAGGTTTCTGCCTGTTAAACGGTGGCAGTCTGTGACAAGTTTCACAGAGGAAGCCAGTCAGATTGCAATCGAGAACATAAGGCCATATTATATAATATAATTTATGACGGTGATCATATTTATCCAATATTGAAGTTGTAAACAACCAAATAAAGCCACTAATATCACAAAAAAAGCATTAAGAGTCCTGTTTGTGTAATGGTTCTCGCTGGCACACATATTTAATTAATGGGGCTGAAAATAATTTAATACAGCTGTAGCCTTTAAAGCAAGTTGCAACACAACTTGATTTATTTTATCTCCCCAAAGAAGGCAATATTACAGAAAAACCTGCACATTTCATCGCATATCTTAGTATTCACAGAGGGAGGGGCAAACTGCATTCAGCAAAATATGACCAAGTCTAACAGATCACGTTATATTACACACTTTTGTCATTATCTTAATATGAAACACATAGGCTTGGTAAAATGTTCTTGAACAGTCTATGAGCGACATTTAAGAAAACTCCATTGGCATGAGGACTCAAAGGAAAAATTGGCAACTGTGATGATTCAGCTCAGAATAAAACATAGCTTATGTAACATTTCAGGAAAAAAAAAATCAATGCTTTAACATCACACAACAAAAGAATGTTTTTGCAACATTAGATAAAGCAGCCTGCATCAAACATGGGCCATTTCACTGTCGGTGGTGCTGAAGCAAACAGGTGACAGGGCAGAGGAGCCAGTTTTTAGTCTGATACTGTTTTACTCATGTTCACTTGTAGAGGAATGACATTCTCATATCCTTCATTGCAGCAAAACGCTCAGTGACTTTGTCATAAAGCAGACCACGGGACTTGAGGTCTTGTGTTACAGATTCCTCCATCGATATCTTTGCCAAATGACCAAGTCTCTCCTGTCCACAGGTGTTTCTCAGGTAGGTTTTGATTCTTTTCAGACACGACAAGGACTCCTCAGCAGACGTGCTTGAAACAGGAATGGTCAGCATGAGCCTCAGCAACTTGCAAACTTCTGATAAAGAAGAAGTCAGTTCATGGTTTATGAGCATCTTCAGCAGCTCAGCTGGGGGCTTGTGAAAGAGGGGATCTGCATAAATGACCTGAAGTTCATTTCTTAGTCTCAGTTCATCAAAAAATGGTAAAGCCTCAAGTAACTGCGCGACATCATGCCCAGGGAATCCTGAAGGCTGAGAGTAAGTTTTGAACATTGTGTTGTCCAGTGCACGAAAAAAACTCAGATTTTTCAGGTCCTGGAATCTTTGCGTCATATGCTGTACGATGGCATCAATCAGCTGGTAAAAGAGTAGTTGGTGAGAATCCACAGGGCCTGTGTCCTCTTGGTCCTCTTCCATCTTGACTGCTACCTCAAATTCCGGCCGGGCCCGACAGCTCCGCTTGCGCCGCTGCTGGTTTGGCATCGCAACAGTCTGTACAGTCGCCTTGTACAGCCTGTTGAATGTTTCATCGCTCCGTGATGCTCTTAGAACGTCCAGTGTGCTGTTGACTCTCTCGTCACATTTGGTAATGTCCAAGGCTCTGCTCTGAAGCACCTGGAACAGAGGTTCAGTGATGCCAAAAATCATATGAAACACTGCAAGCAGGAAAATGAAATCAAAATCCTCCAGTTTCTCTCTNGCTTTTATTTCTTTGTCTATTTCTTCCTGAATGACATGAGCAGTGCTTTCGATGATGTCATTCTGAATTGTCTTTGACAAACACGTAAACACAGTAGCTGATGTCAGATGCTCTGCCAGAGTTGAGTCAAACTCTGCAAAAGCCTGAACAAGCTCCATAAAGTTCCCCTTGTTGCTGGAGCTGCTGGCTGATTCATTGAGGCCCCTGAGTTCCTGCTCCTGACTCGCAAGATACAGAACAGCAACAATCAGTCTCTTTAATACTGCACGGTTTTTGTCCACTTGTTGGTTGTGTCCTGTCACGCTGATTGCAGCTGCTTGATCCAGTGCCTCATTAATCTTCACTCGGCCAAAAAGTTTCAGTTTTAGTTCAGATGTTATGTGACCTTTGGACTTTGAATGTCTCTCTATGGCACGAGCCAGGTTTGAAAGATCCACGAATCCCGCTTTGCTGCTCCATGGGTTGTTCAGAGTGCCAGTAGATCGGTCAAACAAAAGGCAGGGCCAGCAGTAAAGCCGCTTTAGTTTGGCACTTCCCGTTAGCCATTCCGTCCTAGCATAATTCCCTTCACAAAAAGTGCGAGCTTTTCCTTTAGGTCTGGCCTGAGTGAGGTCGAGTTTCGGTGTGGGTCTCCCGTTCTCCTTAATCTTCAACTGAACCTCGAACGGCAGTTTAGTGAAATCGTTTCTAATGAGAAACTCGAGGTCCCCATCTCCAAACATGTTTACTTGCTAAACTCACCGTCCGCCTGCAAGTGATGTGTCGTTCGAGAACGATTCGCTCAAAATGAATGAATCATCGGGGTGAACGAAATGAATATAATCGCTTACTTGAAAAGAGTCGTTGATTTCTCCACTTCAGTTGCGCTCTCCTCTCTCTCTCTCTGTCTCTCGCTCTCTAAGCAGTAAGTGTCGCCAAAGTCGCCTCCTTTCCATGCCAGTGACGGTAATGACTGAACAGAAAGGAATCAGTCGGAAGCTCTGTGTCGCTCAAGCCCGCCCCTACATCTCTCTCTCTCATGTCTCCAAAATACAGACATGGCAAATATGTAGGTGTAACAATAATGTACTTTTCTGCTGTCGGTTTGCATACAGCTTATGACCAACTCAGCTCAGCTGACCCTTTAAAATCCGTTTTGATGGTCTGAATTTTACGTTCAGTTCATTAATGAATCACTGACTGAATGAGGGAGAGAAACACGGCTCATTATGAACGTGAGCTCCGTGTGATTTGTTCTGATCTGCAGTACATTCAGTGAATGAAGCACTGACTTAATGAAGGACTGTAAGGAACCGCGGTGAAATTAGTTAGAAGTCTGAAGTTTGATATTTGACAGATATTTGCTCCGACTCCGAGCCACCCCTTCTACTTTTCGAGTGCATCCGTACTTCAGACTTTACGGTAAAGTCATAGCGGATGGCTCTGCATGAACTGACTTCCTGTTTTCAAAATGAAAATGTGGGCCATTTAAAAGCTTTAAATATCAGTACCTTTATTTTAAATAATTTAAACCACAGATTTGCGTCCAAATGCAATAAAAAGAGTCACATCAATACAATCCAGCACAAACTTTGATTTATAAAATAACATGAACTAACTCAACTTAAATGATAATGTTTCCGAAGAACATATGAAGGGTTTGAAAATGAAATAGAGGCATATCTCATGTAGCCAGCACAGCTACAATGAATTATAAATGGATTTAGTACTAAGCACATAAACTAACTTGAAGTGTGAAGTGTTATAACAAAAGATGTTCTGACAATCCAATCAATTTTTTCCGATTGAGCATTCCAGCTCAATAGCTTCAAAGTCATGTGATCAATTGACTCAAATTCAGTGTGACATCAAAGTACCCCACTTGTTGCATGCGATACGCCTTTTGTTCTCATGTTTCAAATCTCTTAATTGTTTCAATAAGTGTTTTTGTAATGTGATCAATTGACCCAAGATCAGTTTGAGATCCAAGAACCTAGAACTAAATCTGCATGAGATTACCTCTTGTTACGTTTCATTTTTACACGGTACATAAGTGTTTTTGAAAAAACGCATCAATTCAGTTAAATATTTATCAGGTCATGTGATTTAAAAATCATTAGCAGTGCTAGAACATATTGATATATCTCTTTCTATTGCCTTTGGACGTAGTATCTGTTTTAAATAGCCCATGATTTTATTTTGAAAACAGGAAGTCGGTTCATGCCGAAGCCGTCTGCTGTGAGTTTACCGTAAAGTCTGAAGTACGGATGCACTCGCTGATTCAGAAGAAAACCGGGGAGCTCCTGTTCAAATCAGTTCAGAATCACTTCATACTTATCACTTTCACCACCTGTGTCTCATATTGTCGGTTTCACTACAAAATTAAAGATGCTCACAATTATTATTGGGTTATTAATAGTTTTTAATTAGATCAAACATAAATAATAAAACAAATATAATGGGGAAACATAAATTACAGTGCCATCAAAAGCCTACAAAGACTGAAAATCAATGGACTATCAAAAAGAAAATACAGTTAAGTAAATACAGACCATAAATCAAGAGCAAAAAAAAAGTAAAATGTTAGAAACTATTTACGGTATGGTTCGTCTACATTGTAAAAAAAATTAAAACAAAGTAATCTCCAGGTTATAGATAGTTTCACAGTAAAACAAACAACACAAACAGAAACACATTTTTATATTGACAATGTCTGTATTCAATTTGCATTCCATACACATTACATTTCCAGCACAGCAGCTCTGAACCTCTCACTCTTTGTTCTAACATTCTTTTACCTATTTGTTCTTGTTGCACTTGTTGCACCACCGCAGCATTTAGGTTGTGCAGTTATTTGTTTATTTATTTATGAAAGAATTAAGCGCTATCCGACTTCATTGTTTGGAGAGTGATGACTAACTCCTGTGAGGAACTACTTCGCTTCAGACGTGGAGCATAGTTCCCTCAACGCACATCCCTGAGGAGCTATGGAGAGGCCACTGGTGTGGGAAGAAGGCTGGTAGGAAAACCAGAGAGAGGGTCGAGAAGGACAGGAAATTCAAACCTTTTCTTTCATCGATCATCATGGGGAACGTGAAG
Organism: Thalassoma bifasciatum; assembly: GCA_008086565.1. Classification (NCBI taxonomy): domain Eukaryota; kingdom Metazoa; phylum Chordata; class Actinopteri; order Labriformes; family Labridae; genus Thalassoma; species Thalassoma bifasciatum. The sequence goes on along the minus strand of RPOG01004506.1, from coordinate 11,311 downwards.
TCACTTGCCAACCACACGATGAACTGACAGCTTCAGTCAACAGCCAGAGTGTCCACAGGGCGTCCAGTTTGCTCTGCTTCAGAGAAACTTGGCTGCAGGGGGGCATAAAGGGGTAACTCCTTGAAGCCAAAAACAGCTACAAGGAAAGGATTGAGGCCAAGTTGGGACAGAACAGCTTAAAAGAGGTGTGGAATGGGATGAAGCAGATGACAGGACTCAACAAACTTGCTCTGAGAGCGCAAGGAGACCCAGATTTAGCTTCTGAGCTAAACTGGTTCTTCATCAGGTTCGACAACACCCCCACCATGATGTGCTCAGACAACGATCCTGGGTCGTCACTCACCTCAACAGCCCCCATTCACACCTCTGCTGGAGACTTCACCCATCCAATCAGCACCTGAACTGTCTTAGCCTACCAACAGCTCCTGAACCTGAACAGTCTCCCATCGAATCCTGTCCCATCATGCTGGACATTAACACCACTATGGACACCACTCCACCCCTTCCCCCACCTTCACCTCCAGCCAAGTGCAGAAGGAACTTCCCAGACTTTGCAGAAATAAAGCCAATGGGCCAGACAAACATCAGTCTCATAACACTTCTACAATCTCTCCTGATCCTGATCTCTCACTCATGATTGTGCCAGAGCTGTGGAAGATTTCCTGCATACTTCCAGTGCTGAAAAAAGGACGTCCCAGCACCCGCAATGACCACAGACCGGTGGCACTGACAAGGCATATCATGAAGACATTTCACACTGTAGTATACTACTAAGTTACCTATGATGCATTTCAAACCTCCGACGACAAAAATTGGAAGCACACCAGGCTATCAAATATCTGTTGATTCGCCACATTTGACAGTTCAGACAGCATTTTAAGCGAGAAAGTCACCACGTAGAACACCAACATGTGGTCATTTGAGCCATAACACGCACGGATACAAATTTTATTTCGGCCTTTTCGGACATTCCGTTATGCGCGCCATAATGCTGTCAAAGAAACTTATGGTCGGCTCGGAATGCTTTATGGGGCTCGCAATGCATTATGGGGCCCATAAGTGTGACTAGTGTGCCCACCTCTGAGTAAATCACTCAGTCCTACACAACATGGCCTAATGGAATATATAGTGGCCCAGGACAAAGTAAACCTGGAGTATAACCTAACCTGGGCCACTGTGACTCCAGTTATTGTATGAAATGTGGTTGTTGAGCGTCCTCTCGTCCCTCCTCGTTCTCTCACCCCTCCGGTCCAGGCCCTGAGGGGACAGAAAATTGACCCAACAACCCCAAGTGGAAAAGCGCTACACCTGAGGTCACTGGGTCCAGAGGCTCTACACGAGACTCTGAAGACAGTTTGGTCAGTGAGGTCTTATTTATTAGGATTACTCCAGACCTCATAGTGAGCATTTTTTTTCCTGACTGCTGATGTGACGTCACAAAGGATTCCCATCATGAGGTCTCAGTCAATATGACACATGATGTCTTCACGTCAGAGACGTCCTTTGTGTCCCTCTACGATGTCTGTATCTCTCCTTGTATTTAAAGTCTTTCATCCTTTTTTTTTTTCAATCAAACATAATTAATTTCTTAAATTACTTAAAAGTTCTCATTGCTCTTTTTTTCATAATTCCTTTACGAGTACTAATGTAGTGTTGTACTTCTCTTTTGAAGTGTTGTATTCTTGGTGGTTTTGTACATCTTTTGCATTTATGAAAAATTAAATGAATTTATGAATCTATTTATGAAAAATAGTTTTTTTCCACAGTATCAGAAGGTTTAGTAAATAGACCTTTTGATGGGCTGCATTTCTGCTTTCATAAAAAAACAAAACATCCTTTTCCTTGAGTCTTATTTTTGAATTGCTCTGTAAATTGTCAAAGTGTTCAAGATCTATCCATAATGTGCGACTTTGCAAACATTCAAAAAACAAATGACAAATAGTTTCAACCTCACACTCACAAAAAACACATTTCCTTTCCACATCACCAAATCTTGTAACCATTTGATCTGTAGGGTACATTAAGTGTCAAATTATAAAAGTCACTTTCTTTGTTTTATTTATTAAGCAATATTTCTGACTTAAGTTCCAAACAAATGACCAGTTAATGTGTATCTTGAGTTCCATATGAATTTTGATTGAGGGGTTGAGGTTCGGCGGTATAATTTCCTAATATGCTTATTGTTACACTTTTTGCTTGTTGTATACCACCCAGAAAAACATTAGTTGAGTGTTGTATAATTCCCCCCCCGCTGCAGTAATCTTAACAAACCTCCTGGAATTGCATAAACACAATTGCAAATTCTTTAGGAGTGACAGGGAATTTATACTTTATTAAAAATTCTGTATAATTGAGTAGATTTTCATGGCTGTTTCGTAGTTGTGAAACAAACAGAACTCTTTTTTTCTGCCCAATTATTAAGGAACAATGTCTTGTTTTTGTATCTAATGTCTTTGTTGTTCCAGATCTGTGTGGAGAGAAATTATGTTTATATATCTTCATCCAAGATATGAGCGCTTGTCTGTGAAAATAAGTCAGATTGAGAGGAATCTTACCAACATCGAAATTACATTGCAACAAAAATTCAACTCGTTATGTGTATGACAAAGCGTTTACCCAGTGACTGTCTGGATGCAACGGTTCGAATCCCATCCCGGCCCGATTGATCTTTTCCCTAATATTGTCATTTTTTCATAATATGCATGACTTTGTCAGAAAAAATTGCCGAATTTGAGAGTAGCAGTTTCATGTGGTCACTTTTATTTTGAAGGCTTACAGGAAGTACGATTAGATTGAGGTTGCTTGTCGCTTGATGTGCAGGTGAGCCACCCACTGTCCATCATCAGGCCAGAAACATGCGAAGATTGTGCCCCAGATTAATTTTTAACCACAACCACAGCCGTTTTCAAGAGGTGGGGAGGGAATATGAACCCTGCAGAGTTTTATCGCCTTGAACGGAGAAAGAGGCCCCGGCCCTCGGCTCAGTTCCGACATCATAACGGACACGGATGGAAGCGAGACTGACGGCGTTACCCGGATGTCGACTCCTCCAGTTTACCCCGTGGCTGTTATCGATCTGTAATGCGATTTCGCGTGTCATACCTGGATCTAATCTGGATAAAAAGCACATTATCCCAACAATATAGAAATAATTATTAGACGATTATAAAGCAGTATGCGTAGGTAATCAACAGGTGGCTCCGTGGCGCAATGGATAGCGCATTGGACTTCTAGTCTATCGCTTGAGGAGTGATTCAAAGGTTGTGGGTTCGAGTCCCACCGGAGTCGCATTTTTGTGCCACTCTGACTACAGTCTTTAGCTCTGGTGGAGTCATTACGTCACTCGCCGGTTGCAGTTGGCTGATTTGCAGCGTTAGCATACTATTGGCTAATGCAGAGCTTAATATTTGTCTGCTATTGGCTGAATCCAACGTCTAATGTCGTCCACGTTAACTGCACTCATCAGTCTAAGTACGCAGCAGATATACCGAGTCCCCAAATTCCATCCCTGCCCCTCATTGCTTGTGTTCATCTACTTGAAGCAGGAAGGGTCATTATATTATTGTTGGTTGATATTCCTAAATACAGTCTCAATCTATTTAACCCAGCGTAACCCTAAGAAGCATTAAAAGCTGTTGAATTTCTAAGTGAAACTGAGCGATAAACAAGTAGAATGAGAAAGTCACAGAAGAACAATAAGTTGAAATCCTGAATCAGAATTCCCTCATTAAATAAGAGAAAAAAGAAGAAAGAACTGAAACATTTGAATGACATATTTAACACTTTTAGACAAAGTGATCAAACAGACCGATAGATGAGCACTACTACTTCCACTACAACTAATAAAAATAATAACAATGATAATAATTGTTATAATAATTACAGCAAGTGTAGTGTTAGCACAAGTGGTAGTAATAAGACTAATAACTTATAATGAAGGAGTCAGAAGAAATATCAAATAACAAATAATTGAAATACAAGATACAACAATAATAACGAATAATTCAGTGAATGTATTTAAAACGGAAGCCATGAAACAAGGATAAGACAGACGAAGCCTTCTATCTTAACTCTACTAAAGAAATGCCCCAAGTTCAAGATGAGACTGTTAAAGACCAAAATATTCACAGTGAGAAAAAGAGTCGTTGTGGATTTAAGGTATGGTAATACTACAAGTCATATTAACAATATAACCAATTTTAGCCATAAGGCTTGATAAATATATGAACAATCATAAATACATTGATGCTAAATGAACCTTAAACACTTGATGTCAACTCAGGATTTTAACTAAAGTGAATCCTTGTTGCATGTTGCATGTTGCAGCTTGTGACTGTGAATATTATATTATATTATATTATATTATATTATATTATATTATATTATATTACATTATATTTTCCTGATTTTTGGGGCCTCTAAAACACTGCAGGGTCTTTTGCTTCCTCCCCCCAACCTAACTTCTGTTGTGCAGAAATGAATAAAATGTCTTTACTGTGTTTGTCCTCAGCTTTTTCACCACCCGTTTTTTGTTGGTTTGGCAAGATTTCAAGGAAATCAGAAAAAAAAAGTATTTTGTAACTGAAAAATGCACACTTTTTTAAATAAATGTGATACACAATACTTCTCTGCAGTGTTAGATAAAATCATTTGGTATGGATTTACTATGTAAATAAATGAATGTGAATGAAACGTGAATTTTCATATGAGCTAAAAATTTAGAAATTGTACCTCCAGATATGGAAATATTGACTGCAAACAGAAATCTGAGCTAAATGTTTAGAAATCTTTGCTAGAGATTTAGAAATATATACTAAGGATTTAGAACTCTTGATAATATATAGAAATCTGTGCTCAATACTTGGAAATCTTGACTAAATATTTTGAAATCTTTGCCAAAGATTTTGAGATCTTGACTAAATATTTATACATCGATGCTGAATATTTAGAACTCTTTGCTAAATATTTAGAAATGTTTGCAAATATTTAGAGATCTTTGTGTAAGATTAATAAATCTTTGTTTAAGATTGAGAAATCTTAGCTTTTAGAATGTAAACTAAATATAAAGAATCAGGACATTTATTTACAACATTAGGATAAAACATTCAACATTCATAACATCTGACAAATATATTTCACAAATATCTCTGAATCCGAGTAAAAAGTGATGTTTTAGGGCTGAATGTGGACAAACATTGTTTTTTTGTAGTGTGAGCAGCTTTACAAGCGACACCCACAGTCTGTGCCTGCATTGACTGTGAGATGATAGAGATTCCTTGAATTTTAATAAACATAATCTGGGAGGTTCCAGGTCCAGATAAAAACACCATCTGTGAGGCTCCAGGCTAAATGGAAAATAGGACGGACTGTGAAATCAAGGAGAAAGACCCTTCCACCGTTCAGTACTTTCAGAGTATTTCAACCAACTTATTTAGTTGTGGATTTGTGAATGAATGACGCCTGGATCATGTGGAACTTTCCTACTGTTTACCTTCAATGTTACATTTTGCACAATAAAATGTGCTTCACAAATAAATGTATCTTTACTGTGTTTGTACTTACAGGAGGAAATCTACTTTTTCTCCACCTTGGTTTTGTTGGTTTGGCAAGATTTCAAGAAATTCAGAAAAAGAAAGAACAAATCTATTTCTTAACTCGAAAATGTACACTTTTTAAAATATATGTGATGGTGGACACAATAGTTTTCTGCAGTGTTAGATAAAAAAAATGTACATAAATGTAAATATTTAGGCCAGGGCAGATGTGGTTTGAACAACACCTGTGAGTGAAGCCCAAAGTGTAAAACTGCACTTTCTCTTCTCTCCTTCTGTTCTCTCACCACCTGAGAATCGAGCTCATCCTGGTAATGAAGACCAATCACCTTACCCACAGCTACCACAAATAATATCACGAATCTACCAAGAATTGACAGTTACCACGATTCTTCAATAGACCAGTGGTTCCCAAAGTGGGGGTCGGGACCCTTTGGGGGGTCGCGAGACATCGATAGGGGGTCGTGGAATGTGTCCCCAAATTGAAAACCATAAACAATTCCACATTTAATCCATTATTGTAAGGATAAAACCAAAAATAGGGGTTAAAGATAATATAAAATCATGCAAACAGAAAATGTTTCATCGGTTTTTCACATTTCTTCATGTAAGTTTGATGCAGTGAACACAGCAAAGTGTACATTAGTGGGTAAATTTTCTACCGATGAGTTAAATTAAGTATCTTCAGGGTTTTTTTGTTTGTTTATGTCTGTTTTTGGATTGGCCCATTAGTGTCGTACCACAGCAGGGGGTCGCCAGTCTCTATCGCTGCTATTTTGGGGGTCACAGGCTGAAGAGTTTGGGAACCCTTGGTCTAAGTAAATGTTTGACCTTTTCATAACACCTGTGTCCATGACTTGATTTTTCCCTGATTGCTTTAATTTTTCATTTCTTCTTTTGTTCATATGCAGATAGAACTTTGCTTCAGGAGGGCTGAAGTTGGTTTAACTTTGGTCAGAGTTTGCTGGTTTGGGAAGTTCTCCTTGACCAAGAGTGAGCGCAGAAAGGAGAAGGAAGCAGGACGCTGACTTGAAGGCCTGGCTGCATGACAGTGTGCTGTACAGGATACATGTGTTGTTAAAGGGACCAAAGATTACGCATCGATTATGTGGCCAAAACTGGCGCTGATTTTTCCAGACATGATCCCTGAGAGGATTACAGAGCATAACTGATAATATTAGCAATATGTTGATTTTTAGCAGCCCAGGGAACAAGGCTTATCACCTCAAACGTTACACCATCATAAACTCACATGTTTATATTTTACGTTTACTTATGAATCCTCAAGTTTTTGTTTTTTTTTTCATTTTAATTCAGTTTTATTCGATTAGCATTTAAAGACCACCCACAACAAATACATAATAGATTCAAATATGACATAATGGTTTAAGCTAATAGAAAGGATGTAGCCTGAGGCTTGTGCTTATTTTGCCTTCCCTTTTTGCAAAAAAAACAAAAATAAGCTTGATCAAGTTAATGACATGGTCTTTGTAACACTATAAGTCTTCCAAAATGGAAAAAAGATACATTTTTAAAAGACATTACAATGGTAAAAATGAACAGTTTACAATAGTACAATATTACAACCAAACAAAACCTAAGTTTCCTTATTTTGTTATCTTTTTTCTCCACACTTAAATTCTTACATATGTTTTTATTACTTTATTTTTATATGTTTTTAAACGATGAAAGTGAATTACACATTTTTAATTCATTGTCACAACTATTCCATAAGTTTACACCTTTAACGGAAACACACCTCTGCTTGATATAGGTTCTTGTCTTCATTTTTTTGAAAACACCTTGTCCCCTCAAATCATACTAACTCTCTAGTTTCATTGATTCTCTATTGAGCTCATCAGTGAAACGACATCTAATCCTCGACATTAAAAGAGTGAAATCAGTGTGAGTGAGTCTTCTGTTCAACAGCAGATGTAGGCTGGTTTATCAAATGTTAACAACAGTCTGAATATGTCCAGATAGAGGAGGAGACACAGCACGTTGAGACTGTAGATTCAGAGAGACAGATCAGAGGGGAAGAGCAGGGAGGAGAGAAAGGAGAGAGAGAGGAGAGAGGCTTTCAGGACCTGCTCAGATTCAGTCACAGACCTGGAGTCATGGACACGCTGAGGATATCACTGACCCTTCTGCTCCACCTGGCTGTCTCTGTGGGGGTAAGACTCTCTGGAGAATTGATCCCTTTGTCACTCTAATGTAGGAGTCTTTTTTAATATTTTCATTATTGCTTTGACAAACTGTTGAACCCAGAACAGCAGCAATTTCTGTCCCACAATTTGGCTCACAGACACACAGGTAAAACTAAAAAAAAAAAAAATAAACAATGTTGGAGTTGTTTCACTTATTACTCTGTGAAGTTAAATCTAAATTATATAAAAATTCAAACTCTAATTGTCTCCTTGTGATCTTGATTTTGTTTCATCTGTGACACAGAAAGTCAAACACATTAAGGCAGGTGGATCTAGATGATGTTTGACATTTAAGCTCCAGTTTTCGTTTGGTTTCAGACTAGTTTATCTTGGATTCCCCCCTTTTCCTGTTGTTTTTGCTTCAACTAGACAAGACAGCTGAAAAAGAGAAGGAAGACAGAAAGAAAAGTTAAAGTTTGTAGTCATAGAAGATTCCAGCAGCTCCAAGCACAGTCTCACACTTTATGGTTTTAGCTGAAACCAGCATGAAAACAAAAACATCTTATTTCAGCTTCCAGAGCTTTAAGTGATGTTTTTTAAAGCTTCAGTCAGAGGGGGGTTGGTTGAGAGGAGCAGGGAGGAGCATGGGGGGTGAGTACAGGTTATTGTCAAGGCCGGGACATGGGGGCACAGGGTGTTTCTGTCTGAACCCAGAAATTAAGAAATGTGGGCTCTTATGCAGTCTCATAATTCCCCTGAGAATTTCAGAATCCATCCTAGAGAAGACATGTGTCAGACCTATGTTGTTTTTTCTGTTCCCAAACAAAAGATAATGAGTTGAATTTGTGTAGAGCTTTGGAAATGTCACTATTGGATGGAGAAGTTAGTTTGAGTAATTGCACTAAAGATGAATTATTTTTGAAGCAGACCTGAAACCTGATGGAGTTTTTCCTGTTTGTTTTTTTTTGCATGACCTCTGTTATAAAATTTCTTTTTACAGAGGCTATATACTTTTCTGTAGAACATATTTATAACATATTTATATACAGTTATTAAAATGATGTGAGGCTCCCACAGCTGCACTGGAGTCTGCACAGAACTGGAGACACAAGAATTGTTACTTTAAATAAACAAAGTTAATAAAGTGCTGTCCATAACAAACACAATAGATCAAAAACTACTTTAAACAAAGACTTAACAGGCTCTGGTCAAACTTTATTTACACAGAAAAAGTAAAGTTTAATTAAGTATTCACATTTTATTTCTCATAAGAATATATTTTAGACTTACTGTGAGCCACATTTAAATGATTAATTTAATTTTTCTGTTGTTGAGTTGAGACATTCTGATTTCAAGACACTTGACAAACAAATTGTTTGTTGTCTTTGTCAGATTTTCTTTATACTTTCAGAACAATTTGGTCACCATTTTTCTCCTTTAATATCTTGAATTAAGACAATTTTCCAGGCCTCAGCCAAATACAGCTTGTTTTGAGTCGAGTTAGAGATTTTTTAAAAGAAATTATTTGTTATGCTTAAATTACTTAAGCAAAAAGGTGCAATAATTACCTCTGTTCAATACCCATAATTCAAGTATTTGCAATAAGGCACCATGACTTATATAATTATTTATGTACCATATGTTTCTAGTTGAATGTACATACTTTTATTTCTTATTCTTATACTTCCGTTTTTATTCAACACTTACACCTATTTTTGAACTTTTCCAATATTTTAACACTTTTTAAGGAGGAGTATATGTAACTAAAAAGCAATTTCTCCTTGAAGATCGATAAAGTATTTTTGATTCTTAGTCTAAAAATTTGCCTGGGTATCAGTTTCTGTGCTGTAGAAAATCAGTTAAATGTTACAAATGTGAACAAAGAAGAAGAAACCTGACTGAGAGGACACAATCAGAATCAGGGTGATGACTTGTCCAGATTCAGCCTCACTTACAGGTCAGCCCTCTCTCTCTTTTATCTCTCTCTCTCTCTCTGCTCAGGCCCCGGTGCCGTGTGAAGACAAAGTGGTTCGTCTGGAGGCTGAGATCCAGGGACTGAGGGACGTCATCAACGACCAGCACAACTACATCCAGGAGCTTCACCACAGCCAGGCCAAGCAGCTGGAGCTCATCCCCAGCTCACACCTGGGCCCTGACAACCTCTACAAAGGTGAGAGAAGCTACCGGAACACTGAGACCAGGCCTCTGAAACAGAATAATAAAGTTAGTCTAAGTCTATGTCTCTGACTAATCCTCTGACTCTGAGCTCATCGTACACATGCAAGTAATGATGCTGGATTTACATAACGATCCAGAACCTAAAACCCAACAGCTTCAGGCTGAACTCACCTTTTTCCAATCCCAACATGGTTTATTACACCAGCTTTAATGACTCACAGTGCTGGAGTAGGACATCTAGTGGTCAATAAAATGATGTGCAGTCGATAAGTAACTGGTGCATGGATTGTTTTGGATATGATTTGCCTGCACACTTATGTTTGAAAACATAAAATAAATGTATGATTTCCAGCGGGCAATAACCAATCATAATATAATGTATAAAATATATAATATGTATCCTGCTGCAGTTTTACATGGGTTTTGTCTATGATGCTCCATCCAGAATCTCTTCTCACCACAACCGTGGGTCCTCCTTCAACCACTGCTGCTTCAGTTTTGCCTTCATTAATAGATCAGTAACTCCAACAAAAATCAGACTACTCGTTCATTAGCCTTGAAAACGTCTGTTTTCCACAGCATCTGGATCTTCATAACCTCGCTCTTGGACTTGGTCTATCAAAGAACAGGTGCTTACTGAGCTCCAGTTTTTAACATAAGCGGGTGATTATGGACACACAAAGAACCAGTACTAAGTCAGGCACTGGCCTGGAACAAGAATAAGACCAGCTCAGCCAAAAAGGGGGATCAGAGGGTTCTGGACCAAGAGCTCATGTTGTTCACACTAACAGATCATTATTCTATCATCACAGCAGGGATCCCAAACAGACAGACAGTTTTGGAGGAGTATTTTCTAGATGTACAAACAGCTTTCACATTGCACAACAAGTAAAAAGAAGAAAAAAAGTATTTATTCACATATTTCATTTACTTGTCACATGGCATGTGAAATTCTTGATTATGATTGGTCAATAATCCACAACAACTGCCTGTTATTTCCTGATAACAGACAGTTGCTCACAGACTCAGGTGACAGTGTACAATAAAAGGCAATTAATCTGGTTTGGTTTGGACAGAGTAAAATCAGCAGGGATGAGGCAGGAGAGATCAAAGACACAAAGTCTTTGAGCTACAGTAAAAAGATCAACTTCATTAGAGATACCTCATGAGGTAAACTCTTACGGAAACAGGTATGGGGTGTGATGGTGTCTAAAGAAATGGAATTGGGGTTTTCTACATTTATAACAAATTTTAAGTCTTATATGTTGATACAAAACAAGGGTAAAGTATGAGAATGTGGGAAAACAAGTTCACTCATGTTTCAGTCAAGGAAGGTGAAGGAGACGAGCTGGGACGTCTCATAACTCTCTGTCACAAACAGATACAAGTATTTACCCTCAGACGTTTTGTGTGTGTGTGTGTGTGTGTTTGTGT
>RPOG01004505.1:0-43677 GCA_008086565.1 Thalassoma bifasciatum | reverse complement strand
AATAATAAAAAAATACAAATATACAATAAAAAAGAGAATAAAAGAAGAACACAATCAACTAGCCTTTTTAACAAATAGACAGAATAAAATAATTAACTGTGCAAAAATTGCAGTATTCATTTGTCGGGGGGGCACTAAAGGGGACCACCAGAGTTCAACAGTCTCACAGCTTCAGGAAAGAAGCTGTTCCTCAGTCTGGTAGTCTTGCTCTTGATGCTCCGCAGCCTCCTGCGATTATCTCAAAATTTAGAGGTTTTATCCCATTTTTTGAGTTTTATCTCCAAGTTTTGACTTTCTTTCTCAATTCTTTTTACTCCCAACAAATTGACAATTTGTCTCACAATTTAGGGTTTTCATCCAATTTAACTATTATAAAAATTTGACTTTCTATCTCAATTTTTTCCACTATCTCAACAAGTTGACAATTTATCTCATAATTTAGACTTTGTATCTTATTTTTTTTTTATCTTAAAACTTTGACTTTGTTTCTCAAAATTTGGGGCTTTCATCTCTAAATTTTTTACTTTTTATCCTAAAATTTGACTTTTATCTCATTATATTGACTTAATATGGGCCTAAAAAAAAGTTTTCACCTCTATTCTTTAAATTAGTGGGAATGAACTTCTTTAAAAAGAAGCTGATGGCTCTGATAAATCTCTTTTTGCTATGAGAGGTTTTTTCAAGTGAGAGGCAGAAATAAATCTTCCTATTTAGTGAATTTCTCCAAAGCTTTGTAACAGTTGTTTATGTATTTACTTTTAGCAGAAGCTTCTCAAGTTGGGACCCAATTCATTTCCTGACTTTCTGTGTGTGTTTTAATCCCACATGCACAGAAGTCTGAGTTGAGTAGACCTAATTCAAACGAGAAAGTCTTATTCCCAGTTTAGCTGAGGTAATGTGGGTCAGGAACAGCTGGATTCTGCTGCTGATCCACTCTGCCGTCTGCTCTGCAATCCATTAATAGCAGCGTTTAGGCACACATGAACCAAATATCTAATATTGTTCTTTAAACAGAAAAAAAAAGCTCGCTCGGACTGTTTTTGACGGGATTAAATTGCACAGATGTTTTGCTAACTTCTCTGGCCTGTTGAGTGTGTTTGAACTCAGAGCCTCTGGCGGAAACTATTACATGGCAAATGAAGCAAATCAGCTGTATTTGAATACTACTGGTGCAAGTTTCTTGGTGCTTAATCTGATGAAAATTGGGAGTCTTGTTGACCAGCAGACTATATGAAAATCATTTGAAATAGAATTGCCAGCGTGCAGCATGCTGTAACCCTACATCACATTAAATCAGAGCGGCAGAGAGCAGGATTTCATCTGCATTTAAAAACTGCTCAGCTTGGGGGAGCACTACAAAATTTATACAATTTCCCGTATGTCACACACAATATCTGGAATGCTGTGGATGTGGTTTTCACAAGCCCTCAGGGATTTAATCATTTCATAGCTCTGCTGTGGGAGAAACCTTTTAATATTTGTTTTCATGTTGGGTTTTCTGATCCCACTACTGCGCTCTTATAGACATGAAGTACAGAAATCATCCATTGAGAGGCGTTGAGAGCTCTTTTTTGTCATTCACACATGGGCTGTAAGAGCTGACATCCTATGCTTGATCTGAAATTACAGCCCAGAAATACAGTGACACAGTGACACATCTGCTGCTGGTGGGATTGTGGCATTTATTAAAGATGACACATGTTAAGCGTTGCTATGATGCTTTCTAACAAGTACACTGGGCCTGTTAAGTCTTTACTGGGACCTGTTACAGTGGATTTGTTTTTGCGCCCTAAGCACAATTTTATATTTATGTATGTGTTTGTGTGTCTATATATGTGTGTGTGTGTGTTTGTCCAGCCGGCTGGCCTCTGCCTGGTAAGGGATCGATAGCCGGCTGACTCCTCACGGGAAGCCTCCTTGCAGCCTCGAGCCTCCAGGCAGGGGCCGGCGTGCTTTCTGTCGGTGTGAGTTTCCATGGGAACAGTTGGCGAAAGTGTGTGCGCATGTGTGTATGTATGTATGTGTGTGTGTTTGTGAGGTTGAGGGGGTACACTGAGACTGGTGGATTACCACCGTTGCTGTATCTGTGTTTGAAAGAAAGAGATGGAGAAGAAGAAAGGGAGCACAGAGGTGGATGGAAAGAACAAAAAAGCAAGACAGGAAAAACGAGAGAGAGGGAGAAATCAAAAGATACATGCAGGCTCACATCCACATGTTAGCAGTCACACATGTGAAGACTGACATTTAACAAACAGAAAACACAGGGATACAAAAGGAGATAGGGGCGTCACAGATAAGGTCGACTTCTGCCCTCATTGCTTTTCTCTTCTCGCATAACACTCCTCTCTAATTGCCTGCTGCCCTCGGCCTTTTGCCTCTCTATCGGTCCATCCCACAGGGGGTTTATGAGGAGAGGGGGATTGTGGATGTAGAAAAGCAGGCCACAGGCTGTCTGGAACCCACTTCCCCTCCCAACCACCCCCACTCCACCACCTCCACCAACACTAACACCGGCCCACCACAAAATCCTGGGGAGATCCTGAGCGGCAGACCAGCAGGTGGCCGTTGCCCTGCTGCTCATCTGTCCCGATTGGACGGGAAACCGCAGCGATGCATATTCAACACTGGGGCAAGGGTGACAGGGAGGTGGGACAGGGAGGTGGGACAGTGCATGTGTATCAAGGGGGGGAGAGAGAGGGAGGGGGAGAGAGAGAGGGGAGGAGGACACATTCTGCCATTCAGACAGGCAGTCAATGACAGAGAAGGGCCACTTACTGGAAACCCCCCCTCCCTCCCTCTCTCTCTCTCTCCCTCTCTCTACACACGCACACACACACACAGAATGGCATATGGCAGCAGCTGCCCCGCGCGTGTCATGGCAGTGTGAATTAGAAGCAGCGTGGCCGCGCATGAGTAATGAGCCTCGCCTCTCCACAGGGACGCGCTCCTCACATGATGTTAAGATGAAAGAATAAAGGGGAAGGAGGAGGTGAAAATCTCCTGTGGAGCTGCTTCTCCTCCTCTGATCCATAACTGTTGATCTAACAGCTGGCTACTCATTTCATCATTAAATTCCACATCCTGGGCTCCTCCACTCTGATTCTCCATCTTGTTCACATTCAATTTATATTTGCTCACTTGCGTCCCTTAATTTCCCGACAGTTTGAATGCTTTCAGGTGTTCGCCCTGCTGGAGGAGCCTGGGCAGCAAACTGTGTCCAAACTGCATCACAACAGGACGGATGGCTCCTTTGTTTTTGCTGTTTATCATTTCACAACAGGTGACGTGTGCTAGAGACTCCTGAAACAACTAAGGATGTAAGATATTGACATTTATGTGCCACCACAGATAACTGATTTTTAATGACAGCCCAAATATACAACATTACTGCTTTTTCTCTTTTTATTCCACACTGAATCAGAATCAGCTTTATTGCCAAGTATCTTTAAGAAACATACAAGGAGTTTGGCTTCAGTTTAAGCTGTGCTCTCTCTGTACAAAAAAACAAGTATGAATAAACATAAAATATCAAATATATAAAATAACAGATATTAAGCAACCTCAAGTTAGAAATATAAAAAGACTAGAAATAATGTAGATGCCTTTGAGCTTGCTAGCGAATAAGCTTTTATCATTGTAAAGACAGGTGAATGGTAAATGTTCAGCAGTGTGACGGCCTGTGGGAAGAAACTTCAATATATTGACCGCTGATAAATTGAAAAAAAAGTTAATGTAGTAAGTGTACGCATGACAAAGCTAAAATTTGGATGGCAATAATGGGAAAAAGAACTCATCCTATACTTAAGGCGAACAAAATCTCTATTTTTAACTTAAAATATGACAAAAAAGGGCGGGTCCAATTTTTTAATTGTGGGTTTTGGTTACATTAACAATTTAAAAAAAAAAAAAAAAGACAAGAAAAATATTCCATTATGAAAAAATTCTTTGTCAAACTTTTGAATCAAACATGCTGATCTACAAAATAAGAGCTGAAAAACATAGTTATGTTTTCCAGATTTCTAGCCGTCAAACAAAAGTATTCCCTCACAGTTGTTACCATGAGCTCTCTTGAGTTGGCCTGATTTTGAGTTCCTCAGTGTCATAATACAAAGAATATGGTTGAGACCTGCTTTACATTGAGGTGATTTAAAACGTTTGTTGTGATTTGGTGCTTCAGGAACAAAATTTGATTGACTGACTCTAAGGGGCAGTGAGGACCATCTGTTCCAAGTGGATTCCATCTTTGGTCAGAATCATTGTTTTCTGTGACTATGGCTGTTTTCCAAACCGCCTACTACATACTACATACTACAGTAGTAGGTAGTAGGCACTGCCTACTACCTACTACTTCCACATGTAGTATGTAGTATGACTGTTTTGTTGGACCTGTTAAGTAGTATACTACTCTGGATTTCAGGAAGTGGAGCTGATGGATTTTTTTCTAATGTTTAATTTCATCATCAGTAAACCATGAGTACATTTGGCATTTCAGTCATTAATTCACCACATCAATCAGTGGGGAAGTTACAGGAGCAATAAAAGTAGATAAGTTAAATTAGATGTCAATGAGATACAAAGGAAAATAAATAAATGAAATTAAGCATGTGAAGGAAGTTGTAATTTTTTTGAGAACTGTTACGGTTTTTTCATTATTTTAGTGGTTCAAGGAACATTTTTAATTCATTTAGAAAAACAACAAATTCAGGGAGAGATAAAAGTCCCGATTTGATCACATTTGCAAAGGTATAAAATACAGCAAAATCGCCATATTTGATTTTTTTTTTTATCTTGCACCAAAAGTTATCGCGTATTGAAAATAAATCTGAAACCAACTGACTTTTTATTTTTACAGCTGGTGGAAAAACTGTGTCCTCATTACCCACGTAGGCTGTTAGTGTAAAACAAAAAGTGATAAATGATTTAGGGGCAAAATACTTAAACCATTTTCATTTGTCGAGAAAGTACTACTTCACTCGTCTAAATGTCGACAAAGAAAGGACAGTGAAGTGAAAATAGAGACCCTGGCAAAGTGTAAAAACAACAACACAACATCAACTCGACTAAATAAGGTCATCCACAGTCATTAAGTGGAGTTGGACTCGGCCCCCAAACTGACAAACGCCATTAAGCGCCGTGCATTGTGGGAAACAGTACGCCAGGTAGACTGGTCCGTTGCATACTGAGAAATTTTCTCCGATCAGTAGGTCATCCGGGAACTTGTAGTATACTACACATCTCGCAAGTTTTCACATACTGCCTACTAAATACTGAATTTCAGCCAAAGTAGTAGGCACCGCTAGTGTAGTAGGCGGTTTGGAAAACAGCCAAAGACTCAGTTACCCATAAGCTCTTGTGCACACACTTTCCTGATGACATGTCACATGACTGGTAACAAGGTGTGTGTTTGTTTAGTATTGAATGAAAGTGAATAGAGATCAGATCATTCTAACACTACTTTGCTTTGTTCGAGACAACTTTTCATCAGGTACAAAGTGACAAAGTAATGTGTTGATCAAATGTTATGTATCCCTGTTGTTTGAAACGTGACAACAAGAATTTGTACACTAGTTTAGTAGCCGGCTACGTTTAGCTCTACTCACAGCCCGTTGCTCTGAGACGTTTCTGTAACATTAGTGAATCCTGGTTATGTTCTACCAGTGCTCATCTACCAACTCCAACCTCACCAAGCAGAGCAAACGTAACCTGACTCTTCACTTCATTTATAGACTCTCCGGTTTGAACAGATCACAGGAGAATAACTGCTGGATGCAAGTTGGGTTGATGACTCGAGCCTTAGTCTTTAGCTTGTGGACTAGCCTGTAGCTCCTGTTCTAGCCTTTAGCTTGTGTTTCAGTCTCTTGCTCGTGTTTGAGCCTTTGGCTTGTGTTTTAGCCGTAAGCCTGTGTTTAAGCCTGCTTTAGGTTGTTGCCCATGTTTTAGCTTTAAGCTTGTGTTTTGGCCTTCAGCCCATGCTCTATCACTCTCCTGTTTAGCTTTCCTTTTCTGCCAGCTACTGTTTCCATGATTACTACCAAATAAATCATAGAATTTGTTTTTCAGAAAAAATTTTGGCTGGCGTGGTGTTTTCATGGAAACTTTGGCGTGCCATACTTCAATCTGGTCCGGTCCAACCTGATTGGGAAACCAATATAAAAGCATTTCAAAATAACCTATTTCAGCGCTGATAATCTCATTTCAAGTAGTAGATTACAATCAGTGATATATCTAGAAGTGAGATTTTTTTCAAGATCACTTAGAAAGTCCTCACAGTCCCTTAAAGATCTACAATATAGAGTTTTTCAGTCTTCCAACCAAAGATAATGTTTTTAAATAGGACACTTTCTCGCTGTGGTCTACCTACCGCTCCTTCTTTTTTTTTTTTTTTTTTTTTTTTAAAGTTATTTTTTTGGCCTTTGTGCCTTTATTTGATAGAGGAGGACAGTGGATAGTGTCGGAAAGGGGAGAGAGAGTGGGGAGTGACATGCAGGAAATGGCCACAGGTCGGATTCGAACCCGGGCCGCCCGCTCGAGGACAAGCCTCATGGTGCGCAGCCATATCCACTAGGCCATCCGCACCCCCCTACCGCTCCCCTTCTTGACCTTCTACTTCCTCTACATTCAATCAGTTTTGATCCCTCTGTTGAGAAGGTTACTGATAAAAATACAGAAAACCTTCTATTTTATTGCCAAGGACTACAACAAAATAGTAAAGCTATAATAAGGAATGACATACAGGATTATTTATTATTATCTAAAGGATTTTATGAAAAGAAAAATGTTTTCTTTTCATATTGAAGTTGGCGTTCAGATAATGTAACATAGAACTAGCACATAATATGTCAGATTTCCAGATTTTTGGTTTTTCTACAGATGTGTTGATTAAAGACTTTTTCTCACCATGCACAGGATGGAAGTGACTGCTGTGAGTATGTTCCAGGACTTTCCAGTGGAATGCTGTTGATCATGTCAATGAGCTCAGAAAAGTTTTAATATTTATGGTAGGTATTAACCTTTATCATCCAGCTCATCAGGGTTGACAGATGGACTGTCGTCTGCATAATAATCTAACATTAGACCAAATCTGTCCACAGAGATACAGAGAACTGCATTGAAATGACAACTGTTTGGTATCACTGCGGGGCGTCAGTATGACATATCCATGGGTTAACTACAGTGGTGGCAAAAACAGTGAGAACACTTGGTATATTTTAGTGGTTGCAGTTGGTTTTGGGTCTATGTGGCTATAAAACATCACTAAAACAAATAAAATATCTAAGAAGTCATCATGATGTCAAAATGCTCTAAAGGCCATAGTGACATTGTAAGGTGATTTAGGTTTTTTTCCTTTTGAAAAGAAACATTAGAAAGAACCTGAAATGGACTCCATCCAGCAAATTTGGGGAAGATTGGAAAATAAAGAGGACAAATCTATTGTTCATTCAAGGGGAAGACATTAGCTTCAGCTGCAGAAAGCCTTAGATAACATTAGTATTGAAGATCTTTGGAAATATATTGACACAATGCCAGAGACATGTGCTGCCGTAATTAATGTAAAAGATGGACAAACCAAATATTTAAGTGAAAAATAGATCGAATCAAAGGGACTCACTTTATCTGAAATATGTTATGCTCAGAGCAAATATTAGTATGTGTTATGATCATGCTTTGGAGGCAAAATAGTTAACCTAGATCAGGATTGTGTATAGCACTTTGGCCAACATTGTTGCATTTTTAAGTGCTTTATAAATAAAGCTGAGTTGAGTTGAAAATTCTTTCAGATCAATGTTGTGGGGTTTTTTCCCCATTTTTTTTTGTTTTCTTTGTCTTTTTTCCTTTATGGGATGGGTACAAAAAAAAGACAGGAGCATTACAAAAGCACATGACTATCTCTCAGGTGATCTGAGCTTTGTCAAGTAGAGGAAAAAAAAAGAGGCTCCTGTAAAGTACCAAACAACAGCCAGGGTCCCTTCAACCGCTGGGTCCCAATCAAGCGCAGGGTGTAGCAGGGTGTAGCAGGGTGTAGCAGAACATTTTGACAAAAGCCCGCAAAAACTGAAATCTAAGCAAGTCATTATGCCTTATTTTTAGTAAAATTTGTCTTACTGTTCTTGATTTGAGCCACATTTACTAGACAAGGTCATAAAAATGTCTCATTTCAAGTTTTGTAAAGACAAAAATGAGGCATCAATTACTTGTAACAAGTAAAAAAAAATCTGCCAGTGGGATAAGATAAAAGATTCTTGTTTTAAGACATCTTTCTATTTTCAAGAAACTTCCCGGGCACATTCGTCTTATCCCATTGGCAGATTTTTTTGACCTGTTTCAAGCAATTTACACCTCATTTTTGTCTTAAAAAAACTTGAAATAAGACATTTTTATGACCTGGTCTGGTGAATGTGGCTCAAATTAAGAACAATAAGACAAATTTTACTAAAAATAAGACATAATGACTTGCTTAGATTCCCATTTTTGCAGTGTGGGGAATGATTTACTTCACAATTCATAAGAAAGAAAACTTTGCCAATGCCACTGCATGTCACCCCCCCCCCTCCCCCTTACGCATTTGCACATGCTTTTACAAAAAAACTAACATCAGCCACGCAGCNAGAGACTCAGTAGTTGGCTAGTTGTCAGCTTCAATATGTGAAGTGTCTAAATGAAGTATGAAAGGCTGCCAGATTTTGGAATAGGCCTGTAGGGAACCCTTGAGGGAGAATCTGATTTTTCTCAAGCCTAACACATTTCAAGATTTCTTGAATCCATCTATTATGTGTAGTTAAGGCAGAATGAGTCCATTTAAGGAGAATGAGCCTCCCCACAAGCAAAGTGGTGAACACAATTACTTGCTGTGAGGATTTGGTCTGTTGGTTTTTTCTAATATTTTTGGCAACCACTGTATGTGAACAAGACCTTTAACAGTCTTTATTCTTATGTTTAATAAGGAACTGGTAACATTTAAAAAATAAACAACCTCTATAGTCACGAGTGCATGCAAGGAAACCTCACGTAAAGAAACAACTTGTGTGCACCCAGTCTCCCAACAAAGGCTTTCATCACTACTTCACTTTTTAATGTGAAAAAATAATTGCTGCCTGAATGTCAGACTCTGCATGTATGAAGAAAAACAACAACTAAAAAATTCACCATGTGGTTTTTTTTGTGTATCCTCACTGCAGGACAGAACAATACAGACATTCATTGACTGTGTTTTGTCTGTGAAAATAAAAAGAAAAGGAAAAAAATATCTGTTATTCCTGAACAGACTGTTAGGCTGAGAGAAATTATTTACTTGATGATTTAGAAACCATTCATGGAATCAAACCAGTGGAATGAATCAAACAAATCTTAAACTCAGCCGCTCACCTACAACACCTACCTAAGAAGTCAGTGTAAAGTCTCTATATCAGAAAGATTTGTGATGTTCACTTTGAAAGTAGCATTATTGCTCATTTTCACTACAAGTTTTCTGATCAACACTGTTTGGAGGAAGCTCATTGGACCTGAAAGGAATCTAAAATAACCAATGACTGCACAGTGAACTACAACTTTTTCACTTGTTGTCTTTTGTTGCAGTGGTTCTCAACCTTGGGGTCGCGACCCCATTTGGGGTCACCTCGAATCTGAACAGGGTCCCCTGAAATGTCTAGTAATGCTTGAAAAAAATACTGATACAAATTTTTCTTCAGTAATTATTATTATTTTTTAAAATAAAAACAGCACACTGAACAGCTGCATTCTATGTTTCGGTATGTTGTTAGCAAGTTACTATGAAGTATTCTAGTACTTTTAGCATTTTATTATTAAGCATTTCAGTATTTTATTATTAATCGCATTGGCATAGCATCATTAATGATTTTATGATTTCTAGTATTTTATTCTCCAAGCAATTTGTTTTCGATTTGTATTTCCCAGATTCAGTATTTTAGCATTTTAGGCAGCAATTTACGTTGCAACACTGAACTTTGGGCTGTTTGTTTCTTATCTTTGTCTACAGTTGTTCACATTATTTACTGCTCTATGTGCCTTTGATTGTCCCATGGGGATATCATTTAAAAGTTCTCATAGAATCACGTCCACATCCTTATCAGGAAAAATAAAATTGTCACTTTGTGAACAAATTCTGGCTACGCTGAATTTACATCACAGTATACGAAACATTAGAAATAATAATAATTTTACCAAAAAAAAAAAAAAGAAAAAAATCATCTCTGGGGTCCCCAGAAATTTGTGATGTAAAAATGGGGTCTCAGCCAAAATATGTTGGGAACCACTGCATTATTGAATGGACATAGACCGTCCAGTGTAACATTGTGCCATGAACAATTTGAAGAAGTTAAAGCAGTTAAAAGAACTGACAAAATGTTAAACCTGTGAAATATTTTTGGAGTCATTTTTCTCATAACTCTCACGGTTTTGGGACAGGACACAGCTGTTTCAGAGCTCGTCTCCAACAAAAGTTTAGTCAAAGCTCACTGTGTGACCCAGAAGAGAATGCGTTCTGTCCCTTCATCACCATGGAAACCACACAGCTGTTTGCACTGACCAATCATATATTCAGGAACACACACACACACACACACACACACACATACACACACACAAACACACACACACACACACACACACACACACACACACACACACACACACACACACACACACACACACTTGCATTCCAACATAATAATAAAGTAGAAGATCAATATGTTGAAATGCTGGATCAGCATTACCTCAGACAAATCTAGAAAAAAAGGAAAAAGAATGTGGAAGAGGAAATCTAAAGGGAATAATAAAATGTAAGATCTAATGATAGAGAACAAATAATATTTTAGGGAGTATTGTTGGTGAAGAATTAGTCAAAGGTAACTTTAAAGACAGATTTACATGAAAAGTTCTGATCATGAGCTCCTTTCTAACAGGTTCAGTGAGCAGCAGTCATCTTACTGAGTGAAAAAAGGGTCTGCCTTTATGACATTGAAAAATGGAGCTTTAGATGAATATACCTCTCTAACCCTTTAATCTTACTTCACAGTAAATCCTCCAGGTGCTGTCTGTTCAGTCTGTGACGGTCCAGGGTTTGGCTTCAGCAGCAGGGATGATTTGATATTCAACTTTTTATATAGGGTACTCACAAACTGGAGAAACTGCACCAGGTACAGAATAAAAAAGTACTGAATGTCAATCCAGGGCAGGCAGAATAGTTTTAGTTCTTATTTTCACTTTATTTCTACACTAAAATTGTTGTTTCTTTCTACCCCCACTACTTTTAGATGCAGTGATTTTGAAAATGCATCTAATACTAAAATTACGATCACACAGTTACCTTTTTTTATACTTGATTTTCAATGTGAGGAAGGAAACCTAAAGAGCAGTCTGGAGAGTCTGAAGCAAATAGGTTGTCTGATACAGCTAAGAATGAGAATTGATAAGATTTTATTGATACCAATGCTCTTATCGATTACGCTTATCGATCTGATTCTGTGTAAATTCCCTTGTCAGTTTTTCCTGTGAATTATCCGTGTCAACAACCTTTATATGAGTTTATAAGTCAATACCTAAAATTGTGCATATGATCACTGAATCCTAGATCTCTTGGTGTAAATAAATAAAAATAAGAATAAATTGCACGTTTGTTATGCACTACTGACTGTGCGAGACCACCTAGAAAAGCTTTGAGTTTTTGGACCCTTGAGCTTGCTGTAGTTATACTGAAGTCAGTAGTGAGTCTGCACCGTTGACTGAATAATAGATGGATGTAGTATCTCTGACTTCATCCGTCCGTTTCTGAAGAAGAGTTTGAAGCAAAACAACTGGCGCAGCCATATTGGAAATGGAATGGGCGACGAGTGATGAGTCTCCACACAAACAGCTATTGGGCGCTCTTCAGTAACATGTGCTGAGCAATGCATCTGATTGGAGCTTGCGATCTTAATATCTTCTAAACTGCCCGGTTGGAAAAAAATATCCCTGTACAGTGTGTGCCAATGTCAAAATCAGCAACTTTCACAAAAAAAAAAGCCAAATTTCCGGTTTAGACGTGAGACATTATTGAAACCAGGCTGTAAACATGTACATTTCTGCTCTGAGAATAGTTTTTTTGGCTTGGTGTGCATGTGATTTCTTGTACTTCTGGAGCAGACACTCTGCAAACAACAAATTTTAGCACTTCTTCATTGCCTGATATTTTCAGACCAGAGGTTGCTGCTTGGTCTGTTTGTAACTTTTCTTTCATCATCCTGTTGGAAAACATTTTCTTGCGATTGTTTAGATATTTTGAGCTTTTAGTATTGTTCACAAAGAGTAATTTGATACGTTTCTCAAATGAAAATTGAAATTCTCTTTTGAAAACAAAAATAATTTGATGTATGCTAACAGCGAGCATATTCATGCAATATTCCATATACATTAGCATCAAGCTAGCCCTATGTCATAAGGAGATGTATAATATGTTGAATGTATTGAATATGCATTTAATTACAGCTCCTTAAGCTCCTTCAAGCGAAAAATCCTGAATCAGAGTTTTCTTGGTAAACTGTCATTTATCTACTAAACTAAGGCCCTATTTACACGACAACAGTATTCGGGTAAAATGCTCAAGTATTGCTGCGTTTCAGCCTCCCATTTACACAGAAACTGAGTTTTTGCCGAAAATGCAAACTTTTGAAAACTTACTCCAGAGTGGTACTTTTCGAAAACACTGTTTTCACTGCCTCCGCCTAAACACTAAGCCGGGGAAAACCTGGAAACGCTGACATTACGTTCTGATACAACTGTAACTTTGAATTGGTTTGGAGACTTGATTGTAAAATCAAAAGCTCTGTCACAAAGGCTTTGAGTTGGAGAGATGGAGATCTATGAATAAGGGACCATCTAATGACGAGATGTAGGGCCCTATGAAGTCCTTTTTTTTTTTTTCCAATTCCGTTTTATTTTTCTTCCAAATTCCATTTTAATTTTCTAGAATTCTGTTTTTTACCTTTTACCCCTATCTTTTTCAGCTCTGCGCAATAAGCTTGTACTTTGCCAGGCACAAACCAAACAACAACAACAACAACAACAACAACAACAGCGACCGACAGTTTTGTTCTTCTGCTGCTGAACCTACTGACTACCTTCAACCAAAACTCGCATTTATTGCACTGTTTCTGCAATTGGAGAAGAAGTTTTTGATATAAACTCCAGATGACCGGCTCACCTCTTCTTCAGTCTCTATACTGTTGTCGTGTAAACATCTCCAACAGTTATATCGCCATCCTCAGGCCTACTGCAGCGTTTTTAGTCCCTCAGCGTTCTAGTGTAGACGCAGATTTTTTTCATTGCATTTTCACGTGTTTGAGGGTGAAACGCTGTGTAACGCTGTCGTGTAAACAGGGCCTGAGCTTGCTGGGGCAGAATAGTGGATGTTCTGTTTGTCCGCTCCAGTGTAATAAAGAATCGATGAGGGAATTATTGAGAAGAAAGGCTGATTATGACAATGGCTTGAACCATTTCTTATCTATTCTTAACAGGAACCGATTCACAATTCACATCCCTAGATACAACCAAATAAGATCAGCTGATTTATCGTGTGTGTTTCCATAGTGCAGAGAAACGTTTTTGGTCAGGCCCTTGTGTAAAAATTCTGTTTCTTTTAGGTCTTTTAACTGCTTTCTTTTTATGTAAATTAGCTTAAAGGTTGAAGTTTAGATTACTTCTGCAGATATCACGTTTCCATTCTAATATCATGGCTCTACATAAGCTCAGACAGGCACTTTAAATCCACTTTGTACCATGTATCAGCTTAAAACACCTTTCAACATCAGAGCAAGGCAAATTAAATATGTAAATGAGCTTCTCCCCCAACCAGAACCTCTTCACTCCAGTATCCTCTCTCACTTTCAGCTTCTTTCTTTCCCTTCCTTCTCTCCTCTCCAGATCACTCCGTCACCCCCTCTCTCTATTTCATGCTTTCTTTGTGTCTGTTCTTCTATTCTCTCCATCTCTCTTTGTCCTTTTCTTCTTTTACCTCTGGCGTCCAATTGGCTGGTGTTGAAAATGCTACGACCAAAAATGATGTCATTAATTATTTGGGAAGAGATTATGTGATTAAGCCTCTTTGTGTGTGAGAGTGTGTTCCTTTGTATGTGCAACAGAATGCCTCTGCATGTGTGTGTGTGTGTGTGTGTGTGTGTGTTTGTGAGTGTGTTGTATCTGGTGGCCACATTATTAGATCCAGATGAGAGCAGAGAGCCTGCACACATGAGCAATTTGTTAGTTAAATTGTTGACCTACTGTAAATCCGGTGATACAAAACAAACAACAGAAAAACAGATAATTACTTCAGCTGGTAACATCCAATTATATCCCAGCGAGCTGCTTAAAGAAAACTAAAGTATAAAACATGTAAAATGTGAAATAAACTCTCCAAAGATCAAAAGAATTAACAAGCCCCAGCTGAGATGTCTGGGATGAAGAAAGAGCAGGATGTTGAGCAACACATTATTGCACACTCATGTCGTGTTCTTATTAAGGTCACAGAGTTTCTTGATGAAGAGGAGGACGAGGGACATCAGTAGAGGAGGAGCAGTCATGTAGAAAGTTAGTGAGGAGAGCAGGAAAAGACAAATGTTGCAAGAAGAGGGGAGCAGTTACAGTTTAATTTTAATTTGGAATCAAGGCAGAGGAACTCTCAGAGCCTTTAGTCCACGATCCAAATCATCCAACATGTTTCAGGACACTGTCAGTTCATCCTTGTGCCAGATTGTGATTCACCATAATGTGTGTGTGTGAGAGGGGAGGGGTCTGGGGAGGAGGGCAGAGCGTTTTATAGGCCAGCTGTGTGTAGTCCTTTAGTCAGTCAGTGACCCAAATCGCAGAATAAAAAGAGAAAAAGAGAATGAGAACGGGAATAAGAGGAGTGTGTGAGAGGGGAGGAAGAGGTGGGGGATTTGTTAGATACAGGGATGTGGAGTGGTGATAAACTAAGGAGGATGAGTAAAGACACTCAGGGGAGGAGGAAATGAAGGATGAGAGACAAAGGTTGCAGAGGGGGAAAAAAGCAAGGGAAAAATAAGCATGCTGACACAGAAAGAAGGGAGGAAACAATGGGATAGAAAAAAGAAGATGAGTTAAAAAGATATGTACGAATCTGAAATTGCACAGCAGATATAAATAGTTTGTTATTCTGGCTTTGCTTGCCTCACATTGCCAGAGCAAAAACTTTTGGAACAACCACGTTGACTCTCTACACAAATGCACAAACACTCCCAGCAGCCACAGCTTCCTCACTCTGTGCTTGTACCAAACATAGCATCGCACCACAACATGCATAATGCAAGAGCAAATATCCAACACTTGCCAGGCTGTTAAATCCACACATAGTCAGGCATAATTAGCTGCTGGTATCGTCAAGTGTCCTCGACACAAAACGACGCATTAACAATTTATTTCTGTGCTGCAAATTAAAGTCGAATTTCTTCTTTTTCAATAATTAAATCTTAGAGCATGAGGGTCAGTTTATTCAAACATTCATCTCAGCACAAAACACAAACCTATCAGAAAGTGACACAATGTGACATTCTTCCAACCATCGTTAAACCTGCTCTGGATAAATAGTTACATTTATAATTTAGAGCAGGGGGGCGACGAAGGATCAGAAACAAGGGCAGCATAAATTAGCATCACTTTCAGGTTACACATCTGTTTGCTGCTCCACCAGTGAAGAACCTCAGCGCTGCAGAGGTGAATAATAATCTGGCGAAACTTTTTTTCATATTGATAATTCAGACAAGGACTGTATTCTAATTTGAAAATGGTAATGTCATTTTTTTGTGAACTCTCAGCCTCTTTGTGTTTGTAAACGCTGCAGATACTTTGCTTTTATTTGCTGAATTCTCTGCAAGCTACATTAAAGTTGTCAGACCTGATCCTGTTTGACAGGTTGGTTGAAATTCTTAGAGTCAAAGAACTTGAAAGCATTGGTCTTTGTCAGCGTTTTAAATCAGATGCTACACTTTTTTAATCTTGCTGATAGTCCACCCGTGTGGACTGCCAGCCGACGTGAACCTACAAACCTCTCTTTCTCTTTATCTCTCTCAGATGTCCCGTCTAACATGAGTCTGTTTCTGCCTGTTAAAGGGAAGTTGTTCCTCTCCATTGTAACTTGCTAAATGCTGCAAAGGTCTGTACCAATAACTGTATATAGAATGGACATCGTGCTTCCGCCTGTCACTGTTCTACGTTTTTGAAGCTAAAAAACCCCGTTTCTCTAGCCGCCATTGTGCAGCCAGAGTCTGCGCAGTAGAGAATTTCCGGTGGAGCCAAGTAAAAAAAGAGAAATAAATATATTTATTTCTTCTTCAGAAGGTTTAGTCTCCTTTTGGCTCTTTCCCGAAGTTTCTTATATCCCCGATAAAAACTACTCACGAACGGCAGCTGTCAACTATTGTAAAACGAAACTTATCACGGTGTTTAGTGTCCAATAACTAATGAGAAACTAACTTCTCAGAAAAAAAAACACCTGAACACCATGCAGCCAGATGACATCATCATACTACCTTAGAGTAAGGATGAGAGAAACGTTTCTACGAGGTATCGTAATTTTTTAAAGTTTTCCCGGCTCATATCTGGAATACATGGGGAGGCGGGGCTTATGACCTATACTGCAGCCAGACACCAGGGGGCGGGGCTTATGACCTATACTGCAGCCAGACACCAGGGGGCGGGGCTTATGACCTATACTGCAGCCAGACACCAGGGGGCGGGGCATCTGCTGGAAGCTTCAGTTTGAGCCGAATGTCGTTACGTCCACTCATTATACAGTCCATGGTCTGCACTCATGGTGGATTAAGATGAGATTAGACTTTTTATCTTGTCTTAATGTTGGATCTCTGTTAATAAAATAATATTGTATTAACTTCAACAAGTCTAGATCTGTTCATGTTTGTGGAAAGTGTTTAGAGATAATGTTCGTTCTGATTTGGCACTATATGAATGTAGATAGATTGATTGACTGATTGCAGGCCTGTAAACACATGCCTCACTGTCCTCACAGACAGTAGTTTCATGCTGCTCTTTCACTGTTTCATGCATGAATCAGAGAAAAGAATCAAACTGGAACTCATGATGTGTATGACTGCTGACATATCAACCAAGGATCAGTGAGTTATCAAAATGTTCTCACAAAGACTGCGCACCATATTAACACTCATCCTCATCATGCATCACTTACACTCCTACAGACGTTTTTATGTGTAAAAATGTCCTTTAGCACTATCAAGCTGCCTCCCACCTCTTAGTCATGCTTTCAATCCACACTGGTGTTAGAGCGCAGCATTTCACTGCATTTATTTGAATCCCACATCAAGACCCTGGTAAGAAAAGCTCAAGATTGTTAATATGAACTCTAAAACCCTACAGTAATAATTACTAATGAAATGTTGACTTTGTGATTAAGCTCAATTGATCATTTAAATTCTTTGATCATTTGTGAGAACTTAATGTTTTGAGCACATTGAGCAAATGCACATTTCAAGTTCATTTAGGTTGTATAACTGATTAAACGTTTAGTCACATTCATTTAGTCATAATTAAGTGTGAAACTTAAATCTTGGTTTATCTAAAAAGTAGGTTGGCCATAAGTATTTGCTACATCAGTGTTTTCTCTTGGCAGCAGCCAGAAGTTAATGTTTCCTTTTGTAGGTTACATTTTTGGTTATTTTATGGCTTCAAAGCTTTTATTCAAAGTGCTATGGGTTGGATATAAAATCATTTTTGTGGTAGATGTTTTCGACTCTACACCAGTGTTACTCAACCCTGCACAACCAAAGAGTCAAACTGTTGAAAAATATCTCTGCAAGAGAAACAATCTAAGTGGTCAAAGTTGGCAAAATGGTCAAGAAATAGCAAAACTTTTCGGGGGCCTGACATTTCTGTTTAAAATACCAATTTTTATTGATCTAATTTAATATTCTCCTTCTTTTCTGAGACACTGAACTCTGTTTTTTTTTATCTATAGACAATCGTGAATGTTTACAAAAAACAGAGGCTTGAAATAATTCACTCTATGTAAAATAAGTCTATACAATATCTGGGTTTCACCTTCTGAAATGAGTGACCAAAAATATTTAACTTTTTCAGGATAATTTTTGAGATGTGCCTGTAAATACAAATATACTTTCTTTGATGGATTTATGTTTTTTCACAAAAATCCTACTTGTCTTCCTTATGTATGTGTTTTTTATAAAAAAAACTAATAATAATATTAATAATAATGATGATAATTCATGACTTCCCCTTAATAAAGCCATTGATCTCAACAATATGAAAGGTACATTATTCCGACTTTGAAACATGGAGGTGGATCACTGATGTTTTGGGGATGTGTGAGCAACAAGGGCTCAGGAAACTTGGTCCAAACTGATGGTGAGATGAATGCAGCATGTTATCAAAAAAAAACTGGAGGAAAATATACACCCATCAGCCCAGAAGCTGCACATGAGACGTACTTGGACTTTCCAACATGACTATGATCCAAAACACAAGGACAAGTCGACCTGCCATTAGTTACAGCAGAATAAAGTGAAGGTTCTGGAGTGACCATCTCAGTCTACTGACCTCAATATAATTGAGCCACTCTAGGAGATCACAAACTTGCAGTTCATGCAAGGAACCCTTAGATTTTGCAGGAACTGGAGGCTTTTTGCCAAGAAGAATGGGCAGTTTTACCATATGACAAAATAAAGACCCTCATCCACAACTACCACAAAAGACTTCAAGGTCTTCTTCTAAAACTAGTCTTTATAATATCTGGGTTTCACTTTTTGAAATGAGTGACCAAAAGTATTTAACTTTTTCATGATATTCTGACTTTTGATATGTGCCTGTACATGCAAACAGACTTTCCTGAATGGATTTTTTTTTAAACAAAAATCCTACTTTTCTTCCTTATGTACGTGTTTTTCTCATGCAAAATATAATAATAATAATAATAATAATAATAATAATAATAATATCAACAACACAAGATGGGGTGCCAAAAATAATCACACAAGAAATCGCACTTTCAATATTGGGAAAAACAATCGCATTTAGGTGGTTTTTGCAAATCCTTCAGCCTAAGTTTAAACCCTGGTGGCCTATCTCAAGAGCCTCTGTACATCCAGCCTGTGACTTACTGGTAACCAAAAAAGAAATTAAAAATAAAAAAGTGTAGCTAATAAGTGCTTTTAAAACTATGTTTGATCAGTAAAAAAAACATGTTTCCTGTGCATAAAATATCATTCTCTTTGGTGGTGAATATTAGCTTGTAGTTCACACTCATTTTCCCTGCGATATATGTGGTCTAACTGTAAAAACATGCTTGTTGAGCTGAATAATGACAAAGACATCATAAATGTGACTGAGTGTGAGGTGTATGGTGATGCAGCCTTGAGTATGTAGATTCAGGACTTCATCAGAAAAACAGTTCCTGTCTGTGCTGGGTCTGCCGTATTTTCGGTTGAGCGCTCTGAAGTGGTCTTAATGTTTGGGGGCATGCTGTTGATGATACTGAGAGCACCAGACCGAGGAAGCATGAAATATGTATTTTCATACAATTTCTGCTGTCTAAGAAGAAAAACCTGTTGGCAAGCTTGTGGAGCGTGCAACATTTACAATCTCATATTATTACATCTACGGGATTTGAATATAGAACACACCCTAACATACTTTAAGAGGGTTTTTTGTAGTAATATGTAGGTGTGCTGAGTTATTCCTGCATAAATTGTTTGCCAGCACAAAACTGAGAAACAGAAAGTGCTCCTTTATTTCAGAAGAGAAAAAGCAGCTGCTGAAAGTGTTCCAGGACGAGTCAGATGCTACAAACTTACCTAATGAGACAGACTGTTCTGATTAGTGATGGAAAGCTTCCAAACTGAGGCCATGTTCAGTCATGAAAGTTTGTTGATCAGATTTGGAATAACTCCAAAACAGTGTGTGCACATAAAAGGGTTTTCAACCATTAACCTTAATCTAATTCTCATCATAATTCTATTAATAAACTCTTTTTGCTCAATCGTCAAATTTGGACAAGGTAAGGATGACAAATGAAACTGACACTGGCCAATTGAAGAGTGAAAATGAGTGTAGAAGTGAAATGTTTTACAAAACTGTACATCTCGTCCGAACCTATGCTTCCTTTATTGCTGCAATAATTTGTGTTAGTAATAAAAATTCCCCTGTTCTATACTCAAAATGATGTCATCCTGATTCTGACTATGATATGGGCCTGTGACATTTTTTTAAAGATATTTTTGGGGCTCTTTATTCCTTTAATTTGACAGAGAAGTACAGTGGATAAGATACAGTACAGAGAGAGTGAGGAGTGACATGCGGGAAACAGGCCACAGTCCAGAATCGAACCCGGGCCTGCCACTCAAGGGTGAACCTCATGGTGCGTTACCAAATCCACAAGGCCATTTTGCACCCCTGATGTAATGTTTTTGAATGGACATGATCTGTGTTTTTGTTGTGACTATCATTATTTTCTTTAACTCCCATCATATAGTGCGTATGGAGATATGTAACACATACAAACACAGCTAAAAAATGGAAAAGAAACTTCTTGAACGGTATTGAAATGCATACATTGTATTTTACTGAAAGTGAAAAAAATTACTATAATAAAAACTAAGTTAAAAAAAACTGTGCATCTCATCCTCTTGTAAAGCAATGGCTTTGAATTTCAACTTCTATTAGAGTTATTAATGGAAGAATGTTTTTGTTTGAATTTTGATTTTGGTTTGTTTTGTGCAGCTCTAGTTTGAACTGGCCTTTGTATAAGCAGAACAAAGTCCTTGTAGAGATTACAAGAGGCTGAACCTACAGGCTATCATTAAAACACTATTTTGTTTGCCAATAATCTCAACAAGTACCATAATGCATTAGTGAGCCACTAAACCTGTTGTTAGTGTGACCTCCCTGCACTCAATTTATCATATCATTTTCACCATTTTCACCGGCTGGGAAAGAATAAGACCCTCCCAGAATACCTGACATAACTGTCAACAAAAGTTTTGATACAAACTGTCTACACCACAGAGAATGTCAGAGCGAAGCATCTAAGTATGGAATGAGTTGTTTAGGATAACATGAACATCAACTATGACAGATATCACATAAGCAGATAATGAAAAAAGGACCACATCCACTGACTGATGGCAGAGGCTGCGGCTGCAAATCCTGTTTAACCTGAATTCAATTGAATAAACAACAAAGACAAGATTTCTATAGTTCAAACTGATGGGTTGTTTAACTAATGTTTGCTCATTTTGGATCTGATGCCTGCAACACGTTCCTAAAAGCTGGAACAGGGGCGACAAAAGACTGGTAAAGTTGATGAATGCTGAAAACACAGCTGTTTGGATCATTCCACAGGTGAACAGGTTGATTGGAAACAGGTGAGTGTCATGATTGGGTATAAAAGGAGCATCCCCAAAAGGCTCAGTCCTTCACAAGGAAAGATGGGGCCAAGTTCACCACTTTGTCAACAACTGCATGAGCAAAAAGCCCAACACTTTAAGAACAATGTTTCTCCACGTTCAACTGCAAAGAATTTTAGGGAACTCATCATCTACAGTCCATAATATCATCAAAAGATTCAGAGAATCTGGAGAAATCTCTGCACATAAGCAGCAAGGCCCGAAACCAATATTGAATGGCCGTGACCTTTGACCCCTCAGGCAGCGCTGCATTAAAAACCCACATCATTGTGTGAAGGATATTAGTACTAGGGCTCAGGAACACTTCAGAAAACCACTGTCAGTTAACACAGTTCATCACTACATCTACAAGTGACAGTTCAAACTCTACCATGCAAAGACAAAGCCAGATATCAACAACAGACACAAACGCTGCCACCTTCTCTGGGCCCGAGCTCATTTGAGATGGACAGACACAAAGTGGAAAAGTCTGCTGTGGTCTCCGGATTCTGCATGTCTTACAACAGTATGGCTTTGCAGTAAAAGGGTGCGGGTGCCAGAATGACCTGCCTGCAGTCAAGATCTGTCTCCCAATGAAAATGTGTGGAACATTATCAAGTGCAAAATACGAGCAACTGAAGTTTTATAACGAGCAAGAATGGGACAGTATTCCAGCTCCAAAGCTTCAACAATTAGAGTCCTCACTTCACAAACACTTATTGAGTGTTGTTAAAGAAAAGGTGATGTAACACAGTGGGTAACATGAACCAGTCCCAACTTTTTAGGAACATGTTGCGGGCTTCAAATTCAAAATGAGTGAATACTTGCCATAAAAAAAAAAAAAAAAAGTTTTTCAGTTCGAACATTAAATATCTTGTCTCTGTGGTGTATTCAACTGAACATAGGTTAAAAAGGATTTGAAAATCATCGCATTCTGTTTTTATTTCTGTTTTAAACAACATCCTAACTTCATTGGACTCAGGGTTGTATTTACCAAAGCTGCTGAAACACTGATAATGCATCTACTGGGGGATTTTGGGTTGATTTAGGCGTTTTGAACAGGGGAACCTGGGATCAAACCATGAAACTTTTAAATCAGAGACGACGGGCTCAGCCACTGAGCCACAGGCAGCCTCAGTAATGATCATAATACAAAAGAACACTGAAACATGAAATCTGAAGAAATGAACCACCACATTGATGAATAATGAATTTTATACAGGACCAGAGGATGGACCGCCCAGTATGTTTGATTCTAAGTTGAATCTTTGCAAAGGCTCATCCTCAGCTTAACCACAGCAGTAATAGTCACTTTCGTGTTGAGTAACGTGCTGATAGAGCTGGAGGCTGCAGACTCCGGACCACTGCAGACACATTACATTACTGCCTCTGGCTCTCCAGACACATAATACTGGAGTGGTGGTACCATAATACCACGAGAAAAAGGGGGCAGAGTGTTTTGATGGCACATTGCATTTTCCATGGAACTGGCTCCAATCTGCAGCAGTGTGAGTATGTGGCAGGCATCATGTCCCACTGAGCCAGCAGGACATCCAGGAACCCAGATTGGTTGTAAATTAGTTACACTTGGTTACAGGGACAGACCTCAATGTTGGACAGAGCATCAACGCTGTGCAAGGAAATCTTTACCCCAATTATGTGTGTGACAGTGATGCAGTCGATGCTACATATAGCTCTGCAAGCTCAACCAATGTCTTCAAAGGAACAATGGCTTTTGTGCAACAACAAATTTGCATAATGATGCATGTGCTAATACCTCCCCTATAGAAGAGCGTCATAGATCTGGATATAAAAAGAACATACGGTGGGGAAAACACCACCAGGGACTTCTCTTTTATCAATCAGAGTTTACGTCTAAAAATGAAGCTGGAAAGAAAGTGACAAAAGAACTACATCGAGTGTTTTTTGGTGTTCTGTGAAAGACTTTGAACTGTGTAGCAGCTCCATAAATAAACCAGCTTTGGTTTCCCTGATTACTACGAGCATTCCTCCTGTTAAAATCTCTTCCTTGTTTGTTTTGTTCCCCCTCCTTGTACCTTTATATCAAAGAATGTGCTGGTATTAGATGTTTTCAGTTCCGTTTTCATTCATTTATTCTCAACTCAGCTCAGTAAACCAAGCATCTGTTCATGATGTGAATAAAAATTGTGTTTGAGTTTTTCTCAGCTTGTTCTAAGTCGCTGAACTGAGCTTTTGGCATTATTCTGATAGTAAAGATTATGAGAAACAAGTCAAGATTTTGGGGTAATAGCCTTTTTTTCTGTGGGATAAAGTCAAGATTTTGAGATAATAAAGTCATACTTGTAAGACCAAAATTAAAAATTTAGTGACAAAGTCAAAATTATCAGAAAGGAAATTCAAAATTATTTGATAAAATGTCCAAACCTTTAGCTCAATTGTCATTATTGTGAGATTAAAAGTCAAAAATTTGTGAAAAGATAAGTCCAAGATTTGGACAAACTGTTATGAGACAAAAGGTCGGGGAATTTGTGAGGGCTTATTCAAAATAATGAGAAAAACTCAAAATTTTGAGATGATAGTCAAAATTATGAGGAAAAAGTCAAAATTATAAGAAAGAGAAGTCAAAATTTCTGGATTAAAAGTCCAAATTTTTCGATTAACTGCCATTATTATGAGATCAAAAGTCAACTTTTTTTGATAAAGTCAAACTTATGAGAACCAAACTCAATATTTTTCTATAAAACATCATTTTTGTGACATAAAAACTCAAGATTTTGAGATGATAAAATCAACAATGAGGAAAAAGTTAAAATTATGAGATTACAAAGTCAAAATCAAAAGAAAAGGTCAAAAAATTGAAACAAAGTCAAATTTATAAGAGAGAAAAACCAAATTTATGAGATTCAAAGTCCAAGTTTTTAGATCAAATGTTATTTTTATGAGATAAAAACTTAAGATTTTGAGATAATAAAGTCAAAATTATAAGAAAAAGTTCAAATTTAAGACCAAGTCAAAATGATGACAACAAAAGTCAACATTTTTCTTTAAAAAAAAAGTCCTTTTCTTGTGAGATTAAAAGTCAAGAGTCTGAGACCATGTAAGACAATACTTTGATATTATTAACTCAAAAATGATGAGGAAAGAAAGTCAAAATTATAAGATGAAAAGTAGAAATTTCGACACTTTATCTCAAAATTTGACAAATTATTGACAAAAAAAACTCTCTTTCGTAAACTAGTTATTCATTTCTTATTTCATCTGGTGGAAATGGTTTTCTATACATTATCTGTGTTTACATGATCGGAATTGTCACTTCAAACAGAAAACAAGTGTTTTAATTAAATGTGTGAGTTGCTACTTTGTCACCTTTGAGTAACTTTGGGTATTTTTGCAGTATCTCCAAGAGGTGGGGGGAGATTTGAAATGATAATACAGAAAAACACTGAAATGTGTGTTTTTCCGAATATGGTCACCTATAGGAGCAACGCTTCTCAAAATTTCCCAGCCTCTCTTTTCTTTGCACATCCCATTTGGATCAGTTCAGTTTCCCCTTTTCTGACTCAGCCTGGATTTCATCCAACATTGCCACACACATTAATAACAAGAAGAGACACTAAGCTGATTTGACAACCAAAGCGGTAATCAACCTCTGAACCAAAAAGTGTAATCTGACTCTAAGCACCACTCATCACTGGATCCGGTTCAACTCGATCAGTTTCGGTCTGGACTTGAGTCAAGCTGCATTCATATTCAGATCAGCTCAGCTTTGTGCAGCGCTGGCTCTGCTTCCTGTGTTGTTCAGGCTGTTTGGCACCAAGGGAGTCAGTCTGCAGCCAGAACTCAGATGGAAATCACACCAAATTGGATCAATATTGAATCCAGGAGGGAGAGCTGTCTTATTACAGCACAGTATCGGAAAGTAAGGCCCTTTGATTACCTGCAATAGGATTACAGTAATGCACAGAGAAAGAGTGGCCACACTTCAGCCATCTCATTTTATTCCCATGATTAAACCAAAAGCACTGGTTAATCATTCTGTACTGGATCAGTATGAAATCCAGGACTCTGTCTTTTAACTGGACAGCATTAGGAAGTTACTCACTTTGTGTGAGGGATTACAGGATTACTGGAAATCTGGTTATAAATAATAGCACAGTGTAGAGCAGACAAACCAAATTCTGGCCCTGCAGATGGCAACATGGCCGCCCCAAAATAAGGATGATCAAGTCAGTGAGCTTTTTCCCAGATGAAGCTATCAGCCGGCGAGTCTTTGCCAATTTGAGATAATTTTTCACAACTACAGTATTTTGCAACATTAGAAAACAGTGCAAGTTCCAGAAAGAAGGACATGAGCAAAGTTTTGTAAAAATTGTGCTTCATTAAAAAAAAAAAGCCAACATAGGCCTTTCAAAGGATATTTTTAACAAGATCACAGGAAGAAATGATTCAGTCAACTGTTACCTGGCTTTGAAGCTGCCAGAAGCTTTTAGCTTTTAGCTTTTTTTCTAAGGGAGATTACTTGTCAAATGTAATTAATGCACAAATAAGACGCTGACGTGGTGCAGCACACATGATACCAAAGACTCTTTTCAAATGGTGGATGACATGCATCACTGTGTCCTCTGTACATCCTCAACTTTTTCCTGTTCACACATTGCATCAAAGTAAGACTTCATTTCATATTTTGAAGAGTAAATAGATGAAATCAAATGCAAACCTTATTCACAAAAAGTGATCTTCAGAGGCAACTATTTTCCTTCTCATCAGCATGAGCAAAAAGAGCCATCTCCCAGCCCATGGTCCAATTGTTGAAAACATGCACTAAAGTTTCCTTTTGAGTAGGACTGAACGATATGGACAAAATTTCATATCTGGATATTAATGGCGGATATCTAGATATCGATACGATACAATATGACTCTGGGTTTAGTGAAAACTAACCATTTTCAAGAAAATAAAAGCATCATAATATAACAGGATGTGTGGTTAATTGATCAGAGATCACGGTCAGTCATCAACATTGACAGAAAATCACCAATAATCATGCAACTGTCCGAATTTTACATGCAAATCTACATTATTGATATCTCGATATTAGGATATTAATATCTTCAATTTTCATTCTGGATATCGATACCATAACTATATATCTTTCAGCCCTCGTTTTGAGGGCCAAATTAAGCTCTTCAGTGGCCTGGTATACAAATCATGTGCTTTGATGCCCACTTGGGAGCGAAAACAAGCACCCAAGTGCCTGCTTGGGAGTAAAATGGAGCTTTAAAAGTGCTCTCTTGGGCAACAAAATGTGTGTTAAGCGCCCTCCTGTGAGCAAGTGCACTCTAAAATGCCATCCTTGGGACCAAAACATATGTTAAATGGCTTCCTTGGAGCAAAAAGCACTCTTCAAGGTGAAGTATGCAGAAATTTTTAACAGGTTTTGTTTCTCTGTTTACAAACAGCATCCAAACCCGTCTCCTCCTACATGGCTCAGTGTCAGCTTCAGCGCATGCTCACTGCCCCCGACCGTAGTTAATAGCATGGCTAACAGTTGTAGCTTCGTAAACACACCATAGATGGTAAAAAAAACAGCCCTGCCAGCACCTGCAGCATCACATGAGAGAAACTCAAGAGCTGTACACCTGACTTCCTGCAGATAAATGAGACACGCTGCATATACAGAATCATTCTTTCTCTGTGTTATGGTTGCTATAGTAGCCACTCAGGATAGCTTCTCCTACTCGCTGTCAGCATCCATCCAGAGGGGTCCTTCTTGGGAACCAGAAGTGCTCTAAAGTGCTATTTAAGGAGCCAAAATATGCTCTTAACTGCCCACCTGAGAGCCAAAGGCATTCTAAAGTAGGGCTGGACAATTTTAGAAAAAGATCTAATTGCAATTTTTCTGGCAGAAATTGCGATTTCAATTGGATTCACGATTTTCGTCAAATCAAGCTTCAGTGAAGTATTCGCAATGTACAGTGACATTTACAAACTTGACAGAAAATCACATCATACCATCTAAACATCAAAAACTTTCATTCTAATGCAAGGATGAAAACTGAAGGTCAGAATTTTTTTCCAAATGTAGCAAAATACATGCAGGCACATTCTTTAAAGAACAAAAAGAGCCATCTTTGACTTTTAACTTTTAGAAATAATGTAGTGCAAATATCCTTAATTGTGTTAAGTTGAAAAAGATGAATAAGATACAAAACAATTAAAATAATCAAAGTTAAATAAATAATCATAAGAAAAACTAAATTCATCTATCCCAAGGAATAAAGGATCTGGCCTAACAGTCATACACTCATGCCACATGTGAGTAAAACAGCTGACAACAGATCCTGAGTCAGTCAGGAGCGCAGCACAAAGATCAGAATCAGAATCAGAGCCACTTTATTGTCCCGTCCAGGGAAGTTAGCGTTGCAGCCAGAACACACAAAAGACAAGACAATGACAGTAAGACCCAATTAGAAGTCCAAAATACAGAAATAATACAACAACACAATGCCTAATAAGAGACACAATAAGAAACACTGTACATGTACAAAAGCATGAACCATGTTGAGTCCAGAGCTCATACCAAAAATGGAGAGTAACATACAAGTCGCAGAAAAGTGCAACTAGGGAAGCAACAATAATCGTGCAAAAGAAACATGAGCAACCAAAAAGCTATTTGCCACTGAGTAAATGAATTGCACCGGGGAGCTTTGGGGATCACATGATCACCAGTTCTGAAATTGTGATTTCAATCAGGACACAATAAATCTTTCAGCCCTTCTCTAAAGTGCCATCTTGATACAAATATGCAGATAAATTATGAAAATGATGCATGGTTGGTGAGATAAACACACACTGAGCCAGTCAGAACCCGCCCTAAAGCGCTTCTATTACTCTGGTTTAATCTGCTGTTTGTTCTCAGCTCTGGATGTGGTCCCACAGAGAGGCCCTCAGGTCTCTGCAGCAGGAGGCTGACAGAAAAAAAACGGGGTAAAACATCTTCACTTATAGTAAGTTCTTTATCACTGGTTTGGGCTGTCACTGAATTTCTTAACATCTACTGTTGCTTCAGATCTGCACTGAGTGTTGCATCATTTTGAATACAGTATGATTTCTCAAACAGGATGATACAATGACTCATGACTTCAACTGCAACCTCTTGAATCCAGAGATTAAAAAAAACAAGCTCCTCAGTTGTTCTGACACAGATGTAAAAATATAAGGTCTGATGTTAAGTCTGATAAGGCTGAAAATCCCTGAGAGACTAAAGAAGCTCAGTTGAAAGTTTGTGTTCTTCAGCAGTTGTAGACAGTCGGCCCCCAGGAAGAACTAACAGTCCTCTAACCTGTCCCTCTTTAGAGAAGCCTATTCTCACAGGAAACCCACCTTTAGAGCACATTGTGTACAGATATCCTTCAATCATTCAGCTGACGGTGTAATTGAAGCCATTACCGGTGTTCTCTGTGCAGTGGAGAACCATCCCTATAGGGGTCTAGCCATGAACTTATCTTTTTAACATAATCTCTGAATCAGTGAACATGACAAGGCCCTGAGACGTGCATTTAAAGCAGAAAAGAAGAGAGAGCTCAGCAGAACAGAGGGAACGTCTCATCTTGTATTCTTGATTGGTATCTCCAGACTCCAAGGCCTTTCACTGCATTTACATCCCCACATTTACATCTTAGACCCATTACACGGCGGAGCCACTTAGCATAAGTGCATTCAGCAGAAGTTGGGTGAGTACTCAAGATCATCATTTGATGGGAAAACCTTTTAAGTCAGTAGATTGGGATCAGATGGAAAAGAGAGTTGGCCTTCTTTATCCCTCAGTTGACATCTTTAACACAGGAGTCATGGATGCTACCAATTCTTTTTTTTTGAGGTTTGAAGGTTGTTTTCTGGTTAACATGTTTGTGTTGACTTGTTCCAGCAATGTGATACAATTGTGCTGGTGCAGATTAACTAGACAAACATTTGACTGACTAACACTATTGGAAATAAAGTCTACTAGACACTAGGGCTAGGGGGCATATCGAATATACTCGATATACTGCGGGTTGTTGCACATGGGATGTATAAAATGACTATCACAACTATCGAGTATAAATTGTCAGGTAAATGTTTTGAGACGTCAGAATGTACTTTTCTAAATACGTTCAGAGTCTGCACTCCCCTGATGACCATTAATGTTTTTACACCAGGAATTCTGTATATTTTAACTTTACACATGTTGTAGCTTTGTACCTCTGTCTTTTATCTTCTGCCTCATTTTATACATAACACTAATTTAGTTTCTTTCTTGCTGACTGCTGTGGTAGTGTCACGGATACGCTCCTTTTTTTTATCTTTGACCTCACTTAATCATAGTTATATGCAC
Organism: Thalassoma bifasciatum; assembly: GCA_008086565.1. Lineage (NCBI taxonomy): Eukaryota > Metazoa > Chordata > Actinopteri > Labriformes > Labridae > Thalassoma > Thalassoma bifasciatum. The sequence continues at coordinate 13,884 of RPOG01004505.1, read as the reverse complement.
TGGTCTCATATGATTATATTGATTGAATATTTTCCTTTTTTTGTCCTTCTACAGCCCTTATGTATAAAAAGATAGTTACTTCATAATTCACGATTCTTATGTCATTTTTGTTACTCGTTGAATGGCCAAGCTCAAGTTGTGTTTTCTATTTTCTATTTTTTTCTGTCTTCTTCTTATTTGTTTTTTTACCTCATAAAAAACAGCTCATTGTATTTCACTGAAAAACTGATTGTCTATATTTGTATGTTTCAAAACTCAATAAAAAAAGTTGGGAAAATAAAAAAAAGAATGTACTTTTCTTCGTAGTTGCGTTTCTTTCACTCTCTGTTGGTGTTTCTCACACTAAACAGCTCACTCCCCCACCCATCCAGAAAACCCTCTTACCTGTGTGTGTGTTTTTGTATCGGGAGACGAGAGAGAAAGCCGTGTCGCTGCCTGTGTGATCCTCGTCTGATTTTCTCCCAGCTCTCTGCAACAAAGAAGAGAAACAAATGGGATGTGTACTTAAGGTTCAGTTTCATTCTGTAAGAGCTTCATTTGGCTTCATCTATTGCTGATTACCAAAAAACTGCAAGCTGAGTTGTTTTCAGAAAACAAAGCTTTCAGCGTCAACACAAACGTATACAAATGGACCAAAAATCTAATTCTGAGCTGCAAAGTAAACAGAGGGAAGGGGAGAATCCTCAAACTGTCGTGTTGTATGTTAAAGATTCCCACGGTTCATGGAGCATTCATACGCCTCATTTTATTGCCCAATTAGCTTCCTGTTATGAACCTGTGTGTCCTTCAAAATAAGAGCATGCTGTAAAACTAACACTACACCACAAAAATTCTGTGAGAGCCCAGACTCAGATACAGAAGTCATCAACAGTCCTTTCAGCACCAACAATATACAGGTAGCTGATTTATGGAAATAAAAGCTACATTAAGTGATTTTGATTTTCCCTTTTTGGCTGCAAATTTTATAAATCAGACTGGAAGATCTGTTTGGATTAATTATACTTGTGTCATTTTATTAATTATAGGGTTGGCTTGAACATTTAATAAGGTGATTTACGGGAGAAATCAAAATATCGAGATATATATTGTGTATCAGGATGTAGCCAAAAAATATCTAGGTATTGATTTTAGGTCATATCGTGCAGCCCTACTAGACACATTTTTCCCGTAAAATAATGTGAATGAATTGAGACACAATTAGACTTATGACTACATTTCACCAGATTCATGTCTGGTCCATCTCCGCTAAGTCACAGTGTCAGAAATGAGAGGTGTCAATTGCAGTCAAAGTGTTAACTCACACTGGCTCCACTATGTTGCATTTCCACATGTGTCATATCCAGCAGGATGGAGCCTTCCAGACCAGATACACAAGTATCCATGTTTGCTGGGTGCTGGCACATGATGCATCAATCTGCACAGGGCAGATCGAGCAAAGCAGGAAGCAACAGCATTTCAACATCCAAGTATTTTCAGAATGAAACACTCTGTTTTGATGCCAGACAGTGTTTCCCTCAACTATGGTGTCAAACAGCCAATATGAGCAGAGCCAGGCCTGCAAACCACAGAGGAGTGGAGCTGGATCACACACACAGGTATGCTGGGTAATCTGGCATTAAAGCTCCAATTTCTGCCAATCAGGAATTCAAGCTCTGTGTCATGAATTTGAAAGAGCATCAAATGTGATGGATGACTGAAACAGGCAAAGACACAGCGCTGAAATAAAACTGAAGTGTGCACAAGTCCTGCAAATAAACAAAATTTGGGATTCCTCTTTAAATCAATCAACCCCCTGCTGACTGCTCTCAGAGCTGGTGGCAGCTTTAATTGTCAAATGATAGCGCAGAGCTACATTTATGATAAGCTATAGTGCTTTTTGATTTCAAACATTAAGATGACCAATTTTATATATATTCAAAGCACTTGAAAAGTACCAATGTATTAAAAAGTATGACAACTTACATAAACAGGACTGTGGCTGTGTCCAATACTCTCTGATCTTGACTGTTGAAGATTGGAAGTAAAAACTAAAGTAGGGGACCCAAGTGCAGGCAAGCGAAAGCATTCATGAAACAAAAAAAATGAGATAATCTACAAAGCCCGACTGAAAAAATTCACAAGGGATCCTGAAAATGTGCAAAAAGTTTCACAACTTGACGTAGCCCACAGAAAGCACAAAAGGTAGACAGTGTGTGAAATACAGGAGGGTCTAGAGCAGACCTGGGCAAATTATGACCCGGGGGCCCACGCAACATCAATCATAAATAACAACATAAATGAAAAAAAAGTATGCTAGATATGGAATATGACTAATTTGCTTTTCATTTGAAAATATCTAAGAGATGTTTGAATTATTTCTGCATTGATGCACGTGCAGGCATGAGCCCTTTATGAGAAGTGTCAAGTGATGAAGTTAAACAAATCCAATAACAGACCCTCAATCACTGATGATCACCTCTCAGCTGAACATAACCACCTCGGACATTTAGACAAATTTAAATACACTCATTCAAGCCCAAGACAGGCAAGACTTTTCTCACTGAAGAGGTCAAATGAAGTGAAAAACATTAAGATGTTTTTTTGTATTAAGTTGTTATGGAGCTCTTCAGTGGAGACTAATGAGCTAAAGATGAAATAAAACACGAGTGTAGTGATTGCTTTTGTTTTTACTGTTAATTACTTCTACAGGAGTATTTTCCTATTTGACCTACACCACAGTTTCACATATTTATAGAATATCAATTGAACACTTTCAACACAGAAGGTCAATGACTGGCACAGGAAATAATCCATCATTGTCATGTTTCAGTTTATTCTCCTAGTTATCTGTAGCATCTAGTCAAAACATATGTGTAAGTGCATTTTACAACGGGGAAAAGTTCATATTAGGCAGAATTTAGTTTACATTATTTTTGGTGTGGCCCATAAAAATTAATTGCCAGGTTGAAAAAGCAAACCATGTGAGTTGATGAAGGCTGTCAATACACAATGGAGTGGAGCTGGACTGCCCACGTATCTGGTGTATTTCAGATGCTTGCATACATTCTGACCAAAAGAAATAAAAGTCCTGTGGAAGATTTGATTTCCTCATCTACTTTTGTTTCACCTGTTGGATATTTTTCTTCAAAAACAAGTGTCACATTTTTGTTCAGCATGTTTGTCATTTTTAACCCAAGCACATACTACTTTTGATAAAAGTGATTTACAATTGTGTTTTAGTGTCTGGCTGGTTATTGGTTTTTCTTTCATTATGTTTGGTCTGCGGGTGTTACATTTTACACAAAAACACAACCTTTTTTTTTTTTTTTTTTTGAGAAAACGTGCAAAGCATGTGATCATCTGGCCTTTGCTGCTGTGAGTTAAGCTTGGTTTGGTATGTCAGGACAATAACAGCAGTGTGAAATGTCGAGTAGAGAAATCAATAATCACAAGCTTTTTCTGGTTGATGAAAACAGAGGAAACCAACTCTGGGAACTGTGTATACTGCAAACAGTGTATGCTGCTAAGGAAAACACTCACGGTTCTTCAGACAAAGTGTGAAGCTACCACAAATACACAACATGGCATTTAAGTTTAAAGTATTACTCTAAATTCATTATCATCATGAAGAACATGCTGGGAACTTAACTGATGTTAAAACTGGTATTCAAATGTGCGAAGTGTTTCCTGGATTGTGATGTACGTACATTAACTGCAGAAAGGAGTGGGATGAACAGAATCATTGAGTGATATCTTTCTGCTGCAGGTTTGTGAGTCATTCCTTCTTTTAAGCAGCTTAGCCAATGTAGTTGTTATTCCTTTGTTACACTCTGAGTTGTTTTTTCAGTTTGAACCTTGTGACCCTTTATATCACTGTTATCTTCAGTCCATCTCATCAATGTGCAGCTACAGCTCCTCTGCTTATTCCACACCCTTTCTTCACCACCATCAGTGTCCTGCTGGGTTGTTTCATATCCTGCTCTTCACCTCACAAGCCCAAAAATCACCACCTACAGTTGCGATCAAAAGTTTACATACTCTGGCAGAATTTATGATTTCTTGGCCATTTTTCAGAGAATCTGAATGATAACACAAAAACTTTTCTGTCACTCATGGTTAGAGGTTGGGTGAAGACATTTATTGTCCAAGAACTGAGTTTACTCTTTATAAATCATAAAGACAACAGAAACTTCCAAAATGACCCTGATCAAAAGTTTACATACCCCAGTTCTTAAAGGTGCCCTACTACGCAAAATCCACTTTTATATGGGTTACTAACAATAATATGGGTCCCGGTGTGTCTTCGACATAGACCTGTCACAATAATCAATAAATCAATTAATTGCAAGATAATTACAAATGAGCTCGATGAACTTGCCAGCTCGATACGTTTTTTTATTCACCAAAGACACTGGATAATGACTTACCTTTGCTGTGTCCTTGGGAGTTTTTTTCTTATCAGCAACAGAGTCTATTTCATATTTTGCTTTTGGTTTTGTGTGGTTTTTATTCAAGTGCATTTTTTGTTTACAAAGGTCCTCACTGGATTGGCAGTTTTGCCTGTTAAACATCTTGTCTGAGCCTAATGTTTAATATACATTGAAGTGCATTTTATTTTCAAAGACGTTATACTTTATTTATTGTTTCAGTGTTTTGTGGTTTTTATTCAAGTGCATTTTTTGTTAACGTGGACTGACATTCAATTTTATTAATTGGTTTTGGTTGTGTTGATTATTTTGAATATTTACAATGGCTTTTTTCACAATATACTTTTTTTTTTTTTTTAACAATGTTTTTATTAGTTTTCAACAAACATGAACATGAATACAAAAACTAAAAACAATGATATAGACAATAATACATAAAGAAAATAATAGCAAAACATATTTAAATAAAATAATACAAAATGAGTTCAGAATACTAAAAATAATAGTGTAGATTAAAAATAAATAAATAAATAAATAAAAATAAATTAGTTAATTAATAGTAATAGAAATATGGTGGCTGTCACACACTCAAGTTCATTGTCATTATTTCTGTCCAAGAAAGCTCATTAAGGGTATCCACACCTCCTCAAACTCTTGTGCTTTTCCTCGCATTACATATGTTAGTTTTTCCATTGTAACACTTAGAGTCATTTCCCTTATCCAGGACTGTATAGAAGAAACTTCAGTCTCTTTCCACGACAAAGCGATCATCCTCCTGGCCTGCAGGAGACCAAAGTTGATCAGAGTCTTCTTTTTAGAGCTAGCCATAAAGTCAGCCGGGAATAAACCAAGTATGCAAAGTTTTGCTAGATAAGGTATTTGAGTACCAGTGATTTTACTTAGCGTACAAAGAACCACAATATACTTAATATTCATAAGAAATAAGAGGTTATTTATCTTTAAAAGGGTGTACTTGTACTGTTATACCATTATTATTATTATACAGTTTAAAATGGTATCAAAATGGGAATATTATTGTTTATCTCAATAATTTATGGGACATTTTATCGTCCACAAAATTTGTTATCGTGACAGGTCTACTTCAACACCCCACAACATTAAAAAAAATCCATCTTCTCCTCTCTTCACTAACTCCCTTTTCCTGGAAATCTCTCCTTAAGCTAGCTGTTTTGAAATTAGGTCTGGATACATGTCATCACCGGACACACACACACCAGAACGAAGTGACGCAACCACGTCTGCCAGTTGCTCCACCTTCTGTTCCTGCTGCTTCCCCCGAGGAACTACACAGCCAATATCATATCCTGTTGTTTAACTTTTAGCTATGATTAGAAAAAAGAAGTTTTTGGGAATTGTATGGCATGTCAGGAATTGATAAGAAATGGTTCAATCCATCAACATCATTGGCTTTTAATCTAAACAGTTCTCTCATTTATCCTTCACATTACACCAGAGCAGACAGACCTCACGTCTACTATTCTGCCCCAGTTGTCTTAGCCGAGCAGATACATGACAATTTCTAAAGAAAACTCTGATTCAAGATTTACCACTTGAAGTTTTACTAAAGAAGCTGTAAAACTGAACACACAAAGAAATGTACATTACTGTCTCACAAGAGATTCATATTCAATACTGTCAACAACATGTTGTACATTTTTTTTATGACCAACACTTAAAACTCAAATACGTCGAAGCACTAAAAGTCAAGTGCTTTCCAAAACAGAACGATAAAAGAGAAGTTAATCTTAAGTTCATGGCTATCTGAAGCAGTTGACAGCAAACTAAGACACGACGTGGCTTACTTCAGTGAATAACATGATACAAAACAATGATAAGGTAATCAATAAAGAATCAGAGCAAGTAGAAGGATTGATAAAGGCATTAATATCAATAAAATCTTGTGAATACCCATCCCTTGTTAGGAACCTTAAAAAAAATCACATATCTGATGATAATACTTCCTATGTAAATACAAACATTACTGATTTAAACATTTGTTGTTGTTTTTTAATTGATTTCATTACTTCCTTCTCCATTTCTTTTTATTTATAATATTTAAAATATATCATCATAGTCAGAATGATCTTCAATGTTATTATCACTATCCTTATTCATAATAATACTTCTTAACTGATCTATATGTTTCTTTGTTGTTTTATTTTTATTCATTTCATTGATATATAAACTCTAAATGTATATTTATTTTTTAATTTACAGAATTTAAAATGTGTCATTATGGTCATAATTATCTTTGCTGTTATCACTATCTCTATTAACAGTAATACTTTGTGTAAACTCAAACTTTACTGATTAATTCACTTGTTTCGTTGCTTTTTCAAGTAATTTCATTTGTATATATACATATTTCTTTATTTTTAATTCACCTTACATTATTTTATTGTAGTCATAATCATCTTTATGCCATCATCATTATCTCTATTGATAATAATACCTTCTATTCAAATCCTAACTTAACTGATATTTCATAATTCATTTCAGGGATATATATATATACCTCTTTGTTCACTTTTTTATTCATAACATTTAAGATATATTACTAGGTCATAATTATCTTTGTTGTTACTATCACTACCTCGATTAATAGAATACATCCTATGTAAATCTGAGTTTAACTCTGTTTTTCTCTTTTTTTCTGTTTTTGTTTACCTGAGAGATGTTTGTGTGTTTGTTATTGTATTTGTGCACTTGGGTGTGTGGTTAAACATATATTTGTTTAAGGTCGTGAAAATCAATAAAAACAATGTTGAGAAAAAAACTCATGTATCTGATCTTAATGTACAGCCTTTATAATGGTGAATAAGTGAAATAAGTAAGACTCTGAGATGACGATGGTGAAAGTGTGACAGCAGATGTCTGTTAACTGACAGGACTTTTAGAAGTCAGGTTCAAGTGGAGCTTGAACGTCAGGCTGTCTGTCAGCCAGTGGCACAGCCTTGTCTCCTCTCTGTAAGGAGACAGATGACTCCTGCTGAACCTGAGCCATGAAACAGAGACAGAAGTGCAACAGATCAGAAACATCACTGTGTGGGTAACAGATGAGGAAGTGAGTCTGTGCTCCAGCTGTGGGAGGATCACACTGAATATTCATCCACTCACATCACTGAGTAAGTGAATTAAATGCCTCTATTTCTGCTCTGCTTGCATTTTTCACTGTGAAATCAGGGCCACTACTCTCACACAGTAGTTTGTGGGAGTGGAGAAATGCTTTGTCTATGATCAGCAAGTTGCAGGACCAACACAGCGCAATTCATGTTCACAACAATGCATCCGTTTAATTATTTCAGACATGAATAATTCTAGTTCTGCTGCTAGAATATCAACAGCACAGCCTGAGTCTGCTGACCTCAGTGGACCTCATTCAATAATAAATGTGTAGAAATGTTCTTACTGTAAGCATAAAGTAAATACGTAAGCAAAATCCCTGTCAGATTTATGACATGCGTACAGGCCAATTTCTGAACACCTTAACATTCTCTGAAGATAAGCTCTCTCTAATGAACAGGCTGCAGTCTCTTGAAGCAAGGCTAGTTCTTTAATTGGAAACTGAGAATTTAACCTAAGATTCAATATTCAATATAAGTATGATAAGGGTGCAAGGTGTCAGTTTCATGGTGATTTCATACATAAAGTCAATTTGCAATATTTTTTACTGAATTCTATTAAAGGTTATTTTTCTTAGACTAAAAATAGTTTTGGTATGTGACACATTTAGTTTAAGAAGTATGTGTTTACATTTTCTAAGTCATCATTTATACATATGCATCGTCTGAGGATGTTGTTCTCAGTGTGAGAATAAATTAAGTAAGAATAAACTGATGAATTCTAGGTTTGTGCTCCAAACATTCAATCATACAACTGACCTTTGGCTGAGCCACGCCCACTGCAGCTCACTCAGACAAACAATGAACATTGTTATTTGGAGACGGAACGATCATGTCATTTAAAAGTCACTAAAAGAGTCCACACTGGGTTCTGTTCCCCCTGTGCTGGGTTGTTATATAACCCCAATTCCAGTGAAGTTGGGATGTTGTGTAAAATGTAAATAAAAACAGAATACACTGATTTGTAAAACCTCTTCAACTTATATTTAATTGAATACACCACAAAGACAAGATATTTAATGTTCAAACTGATAAACTTATTGTTTTGGGGCAAATGTTGCTCATTTACTAAATTTCCCCCAACAGGATAAATAAAGTATTTCTGATTCTGACCTGATTCTGATTTAGAATTTGATGCCTGCAACATGTTTCAAAAAAGCTGAGACAGGGGCAACAAAAGACTGGTAAAGTTGCTGATGCTGAAAAAACAGCTGTTTGGATCATTCCACAGGTGAACAGGTTCATTGGAAACAGTTGAGTGTCATGATTGGGTATAAAAGGAGCATCCCCAAAAGGCTCAGTCCTTCACAAGCAAAGATGGGGCCAGGTTCACCACTTTGTGAACAACTGCGTGAGTAAATAGTTTAACAGTGAACAATGTTACTCAGTGTACAAATGAAGATATCTGGAGATTTCATCATCTACAGTCCATAATATCATCAAAAGATTCAGAAAAACTGGAGAAACCTCTGCATGTAAGCAACAAGGCCCAAAACCAACATTGAATGCCTGTGACCTTTGACCCCTCAGGCGGCGCTGCATTAAAAACCCACATCATTGTGTAAAGGATATTAGCTCATGGGCTCAGGAACACTTCAGAAAACCATTGTCAGTTAACACAGTTCATCACTACATCTACAAGTGACAGTTCAGACTCTACCATGCAAAGACAAAGTCAGACATCAACAACAGATACAAACGCCACCGCTGCCGCCTTTTCTAGGCCCATTTGAAATAGACTGAGGCAAAGCGGAAAAGTCTGCTGTGGTCTGATGAGTCCACATTTCAAACTCTTTTTGGAAATCATGGACATGGTGTCCTCTGGGCTAAAGAGGAAAAAGACAATCCAGGTTGTTCTCAGTGCAAAGTTCAAAAGCAACATCTGTGATGGTTTGGGGGTGTGTTCGTGCCCATGGCATCATGGGTAACTTACACATCTGTGATGGCAGCATCAATGCTGAAAGGTACATACAGGTTTTGGAGCAACATATGCTGCCATTCAAGCGACATCTTTTTCAGGGACGTCCCTGATTATTTCAGCAAGACACATTCTGAATCTGTTACAAAAGCATGGCTTTGTAGTAAAAGAGTGCAGCTACCAGACTGACCTGCCTACAGTTCAGACCTGTCTCCCATTGAAAATCTGTGGCACACTATGACGCACAAAATACAACACAGAGACCCGGGAGCTTTTGAAGTTGTTCATCAACAAGAATGTGAAAGAATTCCAGCTCCAAAGCTCCAAATTTCAAAATGAGCAAATATTTGCACAAATATAATAAAGTTTTTCAGTTTGAACATTTAATATCTTGAATTTGTAGTGTAATTAATTGAATAGAGGTTGAGGAGGATTGTATTCTGTTTTTATTTACATTTTACACAACGTGCCAACTTCATCAGAATTGGGGTTGTACATTGTTGTTTTTCTCATCTAAGTCTTTTATTCATCGTTAGCTTGATGATTTTTATTGTATTATTCGACTCTGCTGCAAAAGCACTTTGTAAACTAATGGTTTAAAAGTGCTTTATAAACAAAGCGAGTATATTATTACTGGACTACGCATTAGAGGGATATATTAATCATTCTATTGTCAAAAAGGTTAATAAAAAGATTCAGTGACAAGCCAAAATTTGCAGGTCCCAGTGAAAACATGATAAATTGACTCTCATCATTTCAGACAAGACAGAGGATCAGCCTTGTTAAACACAATAATGTACGGTCACCAAAGACTAGAACAAAATAGGCTAATATACCAACAACACGGCTAAGAGATCATTTCTAAGGCTGACTTTGTCCAAAGTAAAAGATAATTTTATATTTCTTCCCTGCAAACTGACAATTTGTTGCGTCAAATTCAATGTTGACTTGTCTTATAACAGATGGAGACATCCTTGTTCATTATTCACACTGAGTTGATGCTGTTGTCTAACACACAACTTTATCCAAAGGAGACACTTTTCTGGGTTGAGATGAGACTTAGGAAAGAGTAAAAGATACACAATTCTACCATTTTAAAACTTAGAATCCCAGAAAAAAAACTAAAAAAAACAAAACAAAACAAAAAAAACTTTCTGCAATGTTTCCATGGACTACTGGGCAGAGAATATCCAAATGTATGGGAATGGATATACCCACTGTGATTAGCTCATTCATGTTTGAGGGTGGGACTTAGCCATAGGTTAATTTAAGCACATATTTGTGTGTGCCCACTGTTAACGAATGAGGCCCAGTGTTATTGCAAGAAACTAGGATTAGTAAAATTATAAAAGTAAAGAAAAACACTAAAGCATCAATGAATTTGTACATATTCAGTCTCTGTTTGCTCATTTTGCTTCTGGCAAATGTTTCAGTTCTATCACTACAGAGTCAATCAAACTTCATCTGGAGTTAATTTTAGCAGAATAATTGTATGGACGGAAAAGCAGACAGTTACAAATTCTCTTAATGTCTTGTCAAATTGGCCTCATTTTTTGGCATCAAGTATTGAAATTCTGGTGCCGATTGGCAGCATCTATGAGCAGCAATCAGAAAACACCCTTTCAGTTTGGGTTTGGTTCAGCTTTTTATCCAGAGTCTTTTGTTGATTTTATTTTAAAAGTGTCCATACTCCTCTGTCTAAAGCCTAAACAACAACAACAACAACAATAAAAAAATCATGAACTCTTAACAGGTGTGTCTTTCACAGAGCATCTTCTAACGTTGTGCTCTTTGTTTTAAGTTGAGCGGTGGCTCTGGTGCCCACGTGCCCCTCAGGAATGTTGGATGTGGCTTCAGTTGGACCGAGAAGACTTGGTTTTGTGTGTAATCTTGGTGAGAACTGTGCTGTATCCCACAGTTTCAGGCCAGTATCAGAGGCCACCTCGTTTCACACACTCACACACACACTCAGACCCAACTGTGGAACGCTTGCAGCTCAATGGGGGTTCATTACAGACTCTCACACACACACACACACACCCCTCGACTCCCTGCTGTTCCTTCCCAATCACTAATGCCGGAGATGTGCTTTGATAGTAGTGGTGTGTGTGCGTGTGTATGAGATGGTAAAAGAGATGGAGAAAATAAGTGCATTAGCATACGTGCGTGCCAGCTTGCATGTTTAGAGAGATTGTGTGTGTGTGTGTGTGTGTGTGCAGGCAGGGAGCTTACATGTGCATTTTTAGAGATACGGCACTAAAACAGGGACTTAAATAGACGATTCATGGAGAAAAAAAAAGGGACAGAGATTTTGCAGAGCCCCAGTGATCCTGAGGTCCCTGAGCAAAATTAGGCTAAATGCATTTTAAATGAAACACAGGCAGTTATATTAAAGCAAAAGCAATGAAATAGTGGCTTAAAATGTGGGTTTCTGTTGTTCATTGCTGCCTTAAAATTTCTTTTACGGTTTTTTAAAGCAGTGTTGCAGGTTGTGGAGAACATTGACAGGAAACATCTGTTTTTTATTTGCAGATCTTCATCTTCTCTGTGGTCCCAAATGACAGAAAAACTACATATAATCTCATGACTGATTGTAAGGATGTTAAAACATGTTTTAAAAAACAGAGAAGCTGTTGTAAATGTAATGATACTGTCTGGTAGATTTCATATCCACAAATGTAAACTCCCTATTTCTCTGTTTATTTACATGAACAAAAATTATACTTTGAATCCCTTTACCTGATTGAAAACAAAAAAAAAAAGCAGTTGACTTATTTAATAAGTTTCTTTGAGACGATTTCCCTCTAAGCATCTGGAAAATTGCATGTTTCTTTTATTTTCAAAACAAGATTTACATTTCCCATGCTTTCTATTTTTGATTTTTCTTCCTGTCTCTTTTATTTGTTTTTATAATTGATTTTGTTCAGAGCATGTCTGTGGTTTTTTCATTGTATTAGTTCAAAATGGTCAAAAAAGAGAAAATAAAAAGCCTAAGTGGGGTCCTGATGCGTGTTCACTTTCATTCATAAAAAAATCAAAATCAAAATAATTAGCAAAATCATAAAACTGCAGTTGTGGCTCCATTTATTCTGAAAAATACAAATTTTAGGGGTCAGAAAAATCGTTAAAATTTTACCCACAGTTGAAAAACATTTTGCACTCAGCTCGTGTCAACCTGCATGAAACCAAAAAAGAACTAACTGAATATTTCCAACGAATGATGAATCTATAATTTACACCCATTCAATCCTTATCAATTTATCAGCTTAACTTAAGGTTTAATTTAGTTTACATAACTATAAAATCTCCAAATAAAACTGAAATGGCTGCAACAATGATAAAATACTAATAATGCTCTTGTGTTCATGAAAAAAAAGAGCAGCCACAGGAGAAAGGTCTTGTGGATATTTTCTCGAACAGCCTCAAGCAAAAAGTTGATGCAGAAAAGTGCAGCTCTGCTTAATCAGCACATACCATACTAATCAATAATGGGTATTAGGTGGTGAGGATGGCTGAAATTCAGTACTTAGTAACAGTATGAGAAAACTTGCAAGATCCATAGTATACTACAAGTTCCCGGATGTTTCGACTGATCTGGAGAATGTTCTTAGTATGTAGCAGTCAAGTCCAACAAGTCTACCTGGCACACTGTTTCCCACGATGCACAGCGCAAATGTAGTTGGTCTATTTGGGGGCACTCAAGTTTAGGTGACTTAAAGGAAATAAATTAGCATTACAACTTTAATACAACAACCCTAATGTGAGATGGTCCGTGGAATAGAAGCAACATGAGACTAAAGAAAAACCAGTAAATCTGCTCACTTTATATCATGGAGGAGGCGTTGTTTGACTTCTACGAAATTCAATAAAGCCCATATAAATCACTCATTCACTTTTTTTTTTTTCCAATCGACAAATAATGAGGTTAATGAAGGGGCTGTTTTTCCATCATCTCTAAAAAAGAAAAAAAAAAGAAATTCGGTCAGTTCCAGATTTTTTTTATCAGATTTGTTAAATTGTTAAGTTGACAAAGTTTGCGCATGTCAAATGAAAGTAGAAACACCACTAATATTGATCTCTGATGAAAAGAAGGTAAGTCCATCAGTCAAGTGTGGCTGTAACTAAGAAGGAGCAGGTCATGTCCAAAAACAAAGACCGGAAGAAACGTTTCCTCTTGGACAGTTTGGCTGTTTTCCAAACCGCCTTCTACATACTACTTACTACAGTAGTAGGTAGTAGGCACTGCCTACTACCTACTACTTCCACATGTAGTATGTAGTATGACTGTTTTGTTGGACCTGTTAAGTAGTATACTACTCTGGATTTCAGGAAGTGGAGCTGATGGATTTTTTTCTAATGTTTAATTTCATCATAAGTAAACCATGAGTACATTTGGCATTTCAGTCATTAATTCACC
>RPOG01004504.1:0-43721 GCA_008086565.1 Thalassoma bifasciatum | reverse complement strand
CGCAAAGTTGTTCAACTTAAAATCAAAGTTTATTGAAAGAAAGAAAGACGGGGTCAGATCTGTTTTTCTCTTCTTTTATTGATCTTTCCGCAAATATCTTGTTGATGAAGCTCTTGTGGATGGAGATGGAGTCGAACTCAAGCAGCAACCTTGAGAGTTGAGGAATAAAAGCAGAGCAGGTGAAAGACTGCAGTTCCTCTGGCGACCACTTGAGGCTGTCTGTGAAAGTCAAAGAATCTCCATTAAACTCTATAATTAGATGCTGAACTTTATATCAGAGCACTTCATGACTTATGCTTGAATACATTTTCATTCATTCATGAAAACTGTTTATTGTTTTGATATTCTTAGAAGAGGAACAGCCACCAGCCTCAAGCCAACACTGAACAAACAGCAGTTTTTGATGCTTCCACTTTGCCTCATATACAACCCCAATGAAGACAGGACCTTATGTAAAATGTAAACATAGACAGAATACAATGATTTGCAAAACCTCTTCAACCTATATTCAATTGAAAACACCACAAAGACAAGATATTTAATGTTCAAACTGATAAACTTCATTGTTTTTCGTGCAAATAATTGCTCATTTTGAATTTGATGTCTGCAACATGTCAAAAAAAAAAGTTGAGACAGGTTCAACAAAAGTCTGGTAAAGTTGCTGATGCTGTAAAAACAGCTGTTTGGATCATTCCACAGGTGAACAGGTTGATTTAAACAGGTGAGTGTCATGTTTGGTTATAAAAGGAGCAGCATCCCCAAAAGGCTCAGTCCTTCACAAGCAAAGATGGGGCCAGGTTCACCACTTTGTCAACAACTGCGTGAGCAAATAGTCCAACAGTTTAAGAACAATGTTTCTCAACTTTGTCCAACTGCAGGAATTGATGGATTTCATCATCTACAGTCCATAATATCATCAAAAGATTCAGAGAATCAGGAGAAATCTCTGCACGTAAGCAGCAAGGCCCAAAAACCAACATTGAATGGCCGTGACCTTTGACCCCTCAGGCGGCGCTGCATTAAAAACCCACATCATTGTGTAAAGGATATTAGCACGTGGGCTCAGGAACACTTCAGAAAACCATTGTCAGTTAACACAGTTCATCACTACATCTACAAGTGACAGTTCAAACTCTACCATGCAAAGACAAAGTCAGACATCAACAACATTGCTGACACATTTGTGAAGGCAGCATCAATGCTGAAAGGTACAAACAGATTTTGGAGCAACATCTGCTGCCCTGATTATTTCGGCAAGACAATGAAACCAAGACACATTCTGCTCCTGTTACAACAGCATGGCTTTGTAGTAGAAGAGTGCAGCTACTAGACTGACCTACCTGCAGTCCAGACCTGTCTTTTTTTCTAAATTCTGCACACGTGTTGTCAAATTGATAAAGATTTTTTCACAATTTGCTTGTGTGTTTTTTCTTTTTGCACGTGTTTTCTTCAGTTGCTGTGCTGTGAGCTCTCAGGGCAACTGTACACATGATGCATTTGTTATGTCAGCAATAAAACAAGAATGAGGAAAAGTGTGAGGAAGTAGTGACTGGTAGGACAATATAGATGAGTTTGACTTCCCTGTCTGATGATTTGGTTTGAATCCTGACAGAATGAGATGAACAGAGAAGATATGAGCACATCCCTTTAAAGGACGGATCAGTGGTTTTATCGTCCGTTTGTTCCTGCTGTTTCCTCAAGAGGAACTTCAACCTGTCTCTTTTGGCTAAAAAATAAACCATGAGATGCATTGTTGTAGTAATGAAGCCTTTGGTTTGTCAAGTTTCAGTGTGACTCACCTTTTCCATTTCCTTCACGACCAACGGTCTGTGCAGAAACCACAGCAGAGCAGAGCAGAGCACCAATCAGATTTAACCAACGTACAGTACATTGTTAAGGCTCTGTCTGAGTTTCAGAAGAGAATTATGGGAAGAAGCAATGAAAGCCCTCGTGGGTAGAGAAGAAAATGTTGCTGCAACTGGTGATTGTTTGCTTTAGAGAAGAAACAAAGATGATGTTGAAGTGAAAAGTCAAAGAGAGAAGAGGAAGTGCAAACCTCAGCTGTGTTTTTACGCTGACGGTCAAACGCTGAGAATGAACAGAAACATTCTGCATGAAGAGGTCACAAAAACTCAGCTCAGAGCAAAACTGGAGCTCAAATGAACATTTTCTGACTTGCATAACCTTTGGCTGCTGTGTGAGAAAATGTCAAGTCTTAAGAGTCGTCTGAAGAGTGGGAAGTGGACGTTCAAAGCCAAAAGCTGCAATGAAAAGAGTCCGTGAATACAGCACTACTTTTATTTTTGCACCATTACCACAATCACCTGAGGAAGTGCATCAACAGAAAGGTGGTCTCTTTGATTTGCAAACTCACACTAAAGAGAGCTGAAGGTGAAGTCCTTTACTCATGTAGGGTGACCATTTTCTAAAAAACTCAAAGGAAGCCATTTTTTTGCTCTAACTAAATCAAAACTTTGAGATAAAGGTAAATTATGAGAAAGACTTAAAAATGTCAACTTTTTTTTTTTCCTCAAATTGTGATGTTATCTTACAATTATGGCCTTTTATGAAGAACTTTCAACTTTACATCTCAGAATTGGGACTTTTCCTCAAAGCTTTGACTTTATATTACAATTTTGACTTTTATTGTCTCAATTTCAAGTTTTTATTTATTTATTTATTTATTTATTTTTTAAACAATTTTGACTTCTTATCACATACCTTTCATTTTTTTCCCAAGAATTTTGTTTTCAATCTCAAAAATGTTGACTTTTTTTTCTAATAAATTACTGACTGAACAATCTTACAAATGTAAATATTTATCTAGAAATTCCAGCTTTTTTCCCATAACTTTGATTTTTTTTACTGTAAATCTTTTATTTTTTTCCTCAAACTATTGAATTTTCATCACAAAGTGTCAAATTTTATTTACTTACAGGTTTTTACTTTTGTCCCATTATTTCAACTCTTTTCTCTTATTTGACTTTTTTTTTCAAAATGTTGACACTTTTTTGTCACAGTTACCTTCTCTCTTAAAGTTTTAACCTTTTTCTCATAGTATTGCCTTTTGTTCACATTCTTTTTACTTAAAATGGTACACAAAAAAGAAAGAATAAAAAGGAAACAGAAAAAAAACATCTCAACAAAGCTAAGATTTAATTTTTATTTTTTTTACTGTTGAAAATGGGCCTCCATAGTAATGTCTCACCACATGCTCGAATAAAAAAAGAAACAACAAACATATATATATATACTTTTGCAAAATCATAAATAATGTTTCAAAATCTTAAAGTTGAATTTAGATTCATTTTCCTCCCACCAGTGATGACCACCTTATATCTGCAGTTTGTATAAAGTGCATTTCCTCTTCAGCATTTCCTGTCTGAGAGTAAACAGTCAGAGTTTCATGTTTTCTTGCTCAACATCTTAATATCTTAACAGGTTGTTGCATCAGAATATTGTCAGTAGCTCAGTGCAGCTTTGCCTTATTGTAGATATCAATGGTCTGAAGAACAAGCTGAGAAAAACACATAATTTAACAACCAAAAAGAAGGACATGTCCGGGAAAAAGAGGGCGTTTGGTCACTTTACTCAAACATGTAGAGTGAACTTGTAAGGTGTGATGAGATAAGAGCCAAAAGACGCTCACTGGAGTCATTTTATCAGCATCACAGTTTTGTGATCTTCTTTTTTCATCTAAACCTTCAAATAAGGTGTTAAGTGTTTTTTTGTTGTTGTTGTTGTTTATTGCAAAAAATGAATAAATAAAAAGTGTAAAAAAAAAAAAAAAATAAGGTGTTAAGTAAACTCAGTCTGCGAAGTGCATATGAAACCACATTTCTTCACGAGGTGGGACAACATTCTTTAACTTCACAGAAAAAAATGCGGTTTGGGCGTTTTCTCTCTGCTTTGTGTCGGGGCCACTCATGAAGTCCACTCACTTGTCCACAAACACATCAGTCAACACACTAATGTTCTCAAACATGCTTCAGCAAACCAAACAAAACATACGTCTGTGGACTTCACACAAAATCACACAACATCATCAATGAAGAGAATTTACCTTGCGTTTATCAGCTGATAACATTTAATTTTACTGAAAGGTCACAGGATATAACTCAGTGATTATATCTGAAACCTCACTGCCTCATGACTTCAAAATGACTCTGAATATGATTAAAAGTCAAAAGTCATGAAGCAGAAATGTGATCCACATATTTAGGGCTCTAAAAGTGTATTTTCATAGTCTTCACAATTGGAAACTTTCCATTGGAATTTTGGGGAAAATAATGGAAATTATGGTGGAAACGAGGCTTAAGACACACATTTAAGCGTCTTTCTTGGAGCCAAGTGACGATTCTTTCGACCAATCAACAGACTTCAGTGTTTCAAGCTCCACTTTCTGGGGTCAGATTGGTGTATCTGCTTTTGAAGTGCAAAATATGAACAAATTCATGAATAATGGAACTTGTTCAGACACAACACTGTAGTTGAGATCAGATCACATATTCAAAAAATAATGAAACGGAAGACAACTAAAACAATCCTGCTGGAATTTCTGTAATTTCATCTTGTCAAAATTTTTCCAAAATGATTAGGTGACCCCCAAAAATCAGCCCCTGGTTTGATCTTTTGTACATGAAGAAGCTGCTGCTGATTGAAGCCACTTTTGTTTTTCCATCAGCTTCTCTTCAAGACACTGAACGGCAACAGGATCCACTTTAGGGTCAAACTTATTTGCAAACCAGTGACCGTAGTTTAGTAACCAGTGCAACTCTGCTGCTCCATAAATACAAACACTGCGCACGTGTGTCCCAGTGCATGGTGGGTATTCTGTCTCCTCAACGTACTCCCACTTCACCAGCCTGGTTTTACTCATCAGGTCGGTGATATCTGGATGTGATCTTGGTACCTCACCTGGTACACCTGGTATACGCACAAGTGTGGCCCAGAAGTGTTCGTCTGGAGAGTAGGTGTCCTCTGACCACTCCAGGAAGTCTTTCACCACAGCTGAGGAGTTCAGGTACACGACAAACTCTCTGGATAAGACGAAGTAGGCGCTGCCAGTGAACATCTCAATGCCGTGTGGAGGAGGTGACTTCGACGTGTTTGTTGCCTCCTGCCATTTCACGAATTCAGCATTATCCCTCAGCTCATGGTGGAAAGTGAAGCGCTCCTTCTTGAGATCTGTAGGTCGAGTTGTCTCCAGCATGTTCGCTCCGTTTAACTTCTTCAGCTCCGACACCAGCTCTATATTCGCCCTGAGGGGGAAATCCTGTCCACAGAGGTTGATGACGTACTTCCACTTCACTTCTGACCTCAAGAGATCGGACAGACAGTTCAGATCGGCTTTTAATCGAGTGATGCTGGCGTAATAAACCACCTCTCTCTTGGAGGCGATGAAGACGTTTGGCAGACAGCTGGCTAAGCCCTCGACGGCTGATCTGAACTGAGCTGGAGACTTCTCGTCGTAGTGGATGCAGTAGATGTTGACTGGTGAGTAGACGGCTCTAATCAGCCTCTCCACCATCCATGCGTATTTATTCACAACCAAAGAATAAGCCACAGGGAAATCTCTCTCCTCCTCAGACACACACACGTCATCGTAACCTCTCGCTTTGGTGAACTTTGGACAGTTTGAGGTCAGTTCAGACAGACTTTCATCCGTGTCCTCGACTCTTTGTTTCTGCCTGATGACGAGTGATTTCCCCACCTCCACAGGGTCCAGGTCATAGATGGAGGCGCAGTTGATGTTGTACTTGGTGAAAGTCTGAATGTCTTCATGTGGAGGTAAAGGTTCATGAATGTTGTGTTTGACGTTGACTAACAGCAGGACGCACAGAATCAGGAGAAACAAGAGCGACAGGACGAAGTTTCTCCTGAGTTTCAGGAAGAACATTCTGCAGAAAAAGAGAGAGATGGAACAGAATGAGAGGGATATAAGCAGGGGTAAAAGTAGAGTTAAATTCTTGCAAATACTAAACCTTCATCTATAAGAGCCCATTTCTGCCATTTAAAAAAAAGAAAGAAAACTTGGCTTTTATTTATTTATTTTTAGATTTTTTTTGCCCCAATTAGGTCTAAATTTGGGGACAAAAAGTCAAAATTATTACTTTAAAAAGGAGAAAGAAAACTTGGCTCTTTCTTTTTAGATTTTTTATATATTTTTTTTGGGGCCCCTATTTGATCTAAATTTTGAGCCAAAAAGTCAAAATTATTACTTGAAGGTCAAAATTTGAAATGGAATACACTATTTTAAGATAAAAAGTTGAAATCATGAGGGAAAAAAGTCAAAATTTTAAGTGAGAAAGTTAAAAAACTTGAGACAAGATCAAACATTGAGATAGAATATATATATATATATATATTAGATAAAAAGTCAGAATTTGAGTCAAAAAGTTAAAATAATGAGGGAAAAGAGTAAAAATTTCAAGTGAGAAAGTTAACAATTTGAGACAAGATAAAAATTTAAGATAGAATATGTAAATTATTTTAGATAAAAAGTCAGAATTTGAGATAAAACGTTTAAGTTTTCAGACAAAAAGTCAGAATTTTTAGATTAAAAGTTGAAATCATGAGGGAAAAAAGTCAAAATTTTAAGAGAGAAAGTTAACAATTTGAGACAAGATCAAAACTTGAGATAGAATATTTATATATTTTTTCAGATAAAAAGTCAGAATTTGAGATAAAAAATTTAAGTTTCAAGAGGAAAGTGGATCGTTGGATTGGGCAGGATCAGAATGTTTCCTAAACTGGAGGAATTCATGGAGGAAAATGATCTGAGTGAATCCTCTTACTACCCACCTTCAAGCCCTGGAAGACTGTACCAAGATTTTCCCAGAGGAAACAGCTCCAGAAAAATATGACCGGATAAGATCACCACTCACTCACTTTAGGACTGCAAGTCATCTGACATCTGATCTGGAAAACGCACCGACTGAACTGTCAAGTGACTGCACCTTACGCACAGCTTTTAACTCAAAGACACTCGCTGAGTTCTGGATTTCAGCTGAGAGAGAACAAACACAGCTATCCAAGAGCGCGATGGACGCACTGACACAGTTTGAGTCCACATACCTGTGTGTAATGACTTCCTCTGCACTGACATAAGTTAAAAATAGATATAGATCACGTCTAAACGTGGAGGATGATCTCCGAGTAGCTGTCTCCAAAATTAAACCCAGAAATGAACTTGCTGTGCTCCAGCCAAAGTGTCCTTCCATCTCATTGGGTGAAATTAACTCTGAAACATAAAACCCAAAAAGTAAACTTGCACTGCCACAATGTTTACTCAGAGCTACAGTTTATGACTTTTACTTTATCTGAATTCTTCTTCTTATTAGATATATTATTATTATTATATATCGACTAACATCGGTATCAGTATTGATCAATACTTATGTGATAAGATCGATACTGAAGTCACACTTCTCTTCTGAATGTGCTCCTCTCACTCACTTTGCTTTTGTGCACGGCTAAATGTTATTTTTTGCTCAGCAAATTTATTAAACCACCACCCAGTGCAAGTTTTATTGCACCGCTGCACTAATTTATCATTATATTGCTGATGTTCTACATATTTTAATATTTTTTTTAATGCTTAATCTGCCAGCTGTTTAACTAAAATGACACCTTGAATGCTAAAATAACTAATTCCTGTTATCTTTCATTATCTAAATTTACTGTGTTACAACAAGGCAGGAAAAAAAATAGAGCACATGGCTATTTTCTCACTAAAACAATGTTGCTTTTTAAAAAATTCATTATTTAACAGAAACAGTAGTTTTAGCGGTTATGTTAGTTTTGATTAATTCAGACAAGCTGCTTTTCCGTACAAAAGCAATGGTATCAGCGATACTGGTCTTATATTTACTTCGTATTGGATCGATACCAAATTTCGCTGTATTGCACATCAATACTTCTAATATTTAAATCAAAGTTTTGTGTCAAAATTAAGTTTCCACGTGACTCTGACAATGTTGGTGCAATAATTACAGAGAAATTACTGTAACATATTCTGCTTTTATTTCATATTAAGTTATGTTAAATCACATCATGGTCGTCAGGCTGTTATTCTTTTTTGTGTTGTCAATACGTAAATGTTTGGATACCCTTGTTACACCGATAAAAATTTTCTGGTAAAGCTACTTAAGAAAACTAATGCAGCTGTTTTGCATCATTCATTTATGTTGCATACACTAGATTTGTTTTTATCTGGAATAAACCACTTTTTTTAGCATGAAAAATTGAATCCAAATAAAGTAAACTTGATTTTTTCATGCATTTCAAACAAAAAAATCTTTGTATGAAAACTGGTCCAGTTTAATGTAGGCAGCCAGTCCACAACTGCATTATCATTCAGCATAGACAGCTGGTGCCACCCGTGTGATTCATCCATATACAGCAGGCTCTCATGTCCACTGTGTGCCCTCCTCAGTCCTGGAATTAATTTAAGTTTCCGAGTCCAGGAATATCAAATGAAACAGTAAAAAAGAAGAAGATCGTCTCTTGTTGTGTGGATCAATGCCAAAAGTTTACTTAATTTATTCATGTTCCCGGTCGCTGTATCAAAAATAAACAAAGATTAGTTGATTTATTTTTCTAGAAGTCAGTTTTGCGTTGCAGTGTTTTTGGATTAATAGCTTGTTTTCTCCAGAAGATACTAAAATACTTCTTATAATAAATCGAATAAATAAAATTATGTCTGTTATGGTAAGCTTAAATTCATTTGCTAACTTAATATGGAGAGGATTCTTTTCTTGTGAGAGTGAGTTCGTTTCTCTCTGGGTCTGTATCAGATTCAACTTCCTCACAAAATTAATAAAAAAGAAGAAAAAGACTTTCACAATCCTTGACTCAAGTGATCCTCAGTTTGTGATGAGTCAGAAGACAATTGGAGAAGAAGACAAGTGAAAAGGAAACTGTGGTTTTCTTAATGTGACCTTCCAACGCAGCAGAAAAGAATTACGGTGAATAAATATCCAGTTAAACAATTTAACACTCCTACCTCAATCCACTACCTCCTCCAGCACGTAACGGTTTGCTGTGCGTCCTGGAACCGTTTCCCCAGCTCCAAGCCTAAGAAGTTGAGCTCACATTTAACACATGGCTCCGTGCTTTGACAATGAAACTTCAGCAGCAACACAAAGGCAGCTGATATAGTTCAGAGCAAGAGTTTGAGGAGGAACTTACCGATTCCAGGTGAACTATGGAGTGGAGAGTTCTCTATCCAACATTTTACGCACGACTAGCGCTTCATCTGATAACTTCAGAATGATCCAGCTGTTTGATCCATCTCGAGGTAAAATTGTCTGCATGTAATTCAAAGTATGATCAGACAAAAAAGTAAAACACTAAATGATGAGAGGCTGGAGTTGTGCGCACTGTGAGAGTCTGAGAGGAGAGCGCTGCGCTCCGAGAAATCAACCCGGAAAGAAGAAGAAATTAAGGGTTAAGAGAATAAACTGCGTGGGACAAATGTGCACAACTTATCTGGATATATTCATATTAATGCCAGATTATACATATAAAAATAATAATGGTGGCGCACAGAGAGCTGGGCATTTGGAGATTGCGCAAAACCTCTGAAACAAATCCCTCCAACTGATTAAAGGGGATGGATGCGGAGCGCGTGGTTAGTCATCTGAAATCACTCAAAGACTCAAGTCAAGAAACCCGAGGTCCCCTTGACAAGTTAAGTTTGTCTTGCACAGTGGCATTCCTCCCCCAGCGAACATACAATACAGTCAGCCAGCTGAGTGAGACTTGGTTCTTTTCAACAAGAGGAACATAATCAGTAAAACCTGTCAGTAACAAGATCCGCTCCCTGCTCCACTGATGGAGAGACTGGGCTGAAGCTCACACCCATTCAATCCTTTAAACATGGGTCTTTTTGTGCATTGTGGTTGTGTAATTGTGTCTTTGTCTTCACAAGGACTGAAGGGAAAACCATGGGAGACATTTAAACACATAAATAAGACATAAATAAAGGGCTCCTAATCATTTCAGCGTGTCATTACAATTTATTGGTACTTCTCACAGTCTTCACAGTTTTCATCTTTCAATTTTCTTGGCCTGATTTTTTAAAAAAACATCTCCAAGTTCCCTCTTTGGTGTCACAAAACATGCTGAAGTGCTTTCTTGGGAGGCAAAACAAATGCCGAAGTGCCCTCCTGTTTGGGCACCTACACTAATCTGCCCTTTTGACTGGTTAAAAAATGATAAAGTCCACTCCTGGGAGCCAAAACATGTGCTATAGTGTCCGCTTGGAAGCCAAAAAATGCTAAAGTGCTCTTTCAGGGGCCAAAGGTTTGCAAAAAGTTTCCTAATTGGTGCCAAACCTTGCACTAGTATGTCTTTTTAGGAGCCTTAACAAATGCTGTAGTACCCTCCTGGTTGGCAAACCACACTAATCTGCCCCATTGGCTGGTTAACATATAACAAACGACCCTCCTGGGAGCCAAAATGCGCTCCATATATGCATGTTTCCCTTTTGACCCAGCTCTAAAAACATGTCTTTGCAAATTACTGTGTTCATTAGAACTTTTCTTACATTTTTCACAATTCTAACGGTGATGCTTTTGAAAATATTTGACATTTTCACCTTTTTTTGTCCCATTAAAATGAATGGAGGATTTCTGCAGTTCTGTCTATGACAGCTTCAACTTTTAGACTCTACATTCTTCCACTTAGTGACTTCATTTGGAGTTTAAAATGCTCACATATCTTTCCACAATTCAACTTGTATTCAGATTGGAGTTACCTTCTACAGTTTTTGAGACCTGGCTGTTTAAGTAACACTCAGTTTCTTGGTTTTACACGCACAAAACAGGTTGGACCTCACAGACCATGACATCATCGGGACAGTTGTGTGTATAGAGGGAGGGCAGGTGCCCAATTGTTATAAACCAGCAGCTAGAATGCCCTCTTAGGAACCCAAAACAATTGCCAAAGTGCCTTCCTGTTTGGTGAACAACACTAATCTGCCCCTTTGGCTTGAGAGCCAAAATGAGTGCTGTTTTTGCCTTTTTTTGTTTTGCCCCTGCCCTTCAAAATATCTGTGCACGTCACTGTCATCAGGTAGATTTAAGGCCTGCACACTGAAGAAATCCCTGTCTTGTCTTAGACTGGTATTTGCCATTTTCTATCACCAGGTGCTGCTCTAAAGGTATTTGGGTGTGCTTTTTAGAGGCACTTTTGGATTTGACCCTTTCATTGACGAGTATGTCAACACCTTCCTGAATGCTGAGATGATACATATTGCTCCAATATGAATTAAAAAATGGGAAAGGGCAGTCTAAATAAACACAGGTGGTTGCAAAATAAACTAACACATAGGCAAGGTAAAAAAAAAAATCCTCAATCAATACACAGAAAAAGACTGACATGACCTGTGTATCTATATATCTATCCATCCCACTTACCACATTAAGGAGCACAGCGGCAGATTTACTGTTATTGAAAATGTTCTTTCAGCTAAATTTCAGAGTTTTAATCTTAAAGCGGCTCTTTTTTGTTTCCGTCAGGATATTTTTTAAAACTCTTCTTTGTCACCACAGAAACATTTTATGAGTGCTTGTTTATCCAGATGTGTCTAAACAGCACCATCTGCAGGAGTTCCTTTGTAATGACACCCTGAAGTTAAAACAACCCCATTGAACTTCAATATAGAGAAGGGATTTTGTTCACCATGGTAGTTCTGTTGTCTTAAATATGGATTACACCATTTGTCTTATGTTCGACAGGCTCCAAAAATCTTTTGTTTCTCCATCAGCTTCTCTTCAAGACACTGAACGGCAACAGGATCCACTTTGGGGTCAAACTTATTTGCAAACCAGTGACCGTAGTTTAGTAACCAGTGCAACTCTGCCGCTCCATAAATACAAACACTGCGCACGTGTGTCCCAGTGCATGGTGGGTATAGTTTCTTCTCTTGGTATTTCCACTTCACCAGCCTGGTTTTACTCATCAGGGCGGTGATATCTGGATGTGAGCTGGGTACCTCCCCTGGTACACCTGGTATACGCACAAGTGTGGCCCAGAAGTGTTCGTCTGGAGAGTAGGTGTCCTCTGACCACTCCAGGAAATCTTTCACCACAGCTGAGGAGTTCAGGAACACGACAAACTCTCTGGATAAGACAAAGTAGGCGTTGCCGGTAAAGATTTCGATACCATGTGGAGGTTGAGTTTTGGATTTGTTTATCGCCTTTGGTCTTTTCTTGTATTCAAAGTTGTGATCTCCCAGCTCATGATGGAAAGTGAATCTCTTCTTCTTCTTTCTGGTCGGTCGAGTTGTCTCCAGCATGTTCGCTCCGTTTAACTTCTTCAGCTCCGACACCAGCTCTACATTCGCCCTGAGGGGGAAATCCTGTCCACACAGGTTGATGATGTACTTCCACTTCACTTCTGACCTCAAGAGATCGGACAGACAGTTCAGATCGGCTTTTAACCGAGTGACGCTGGCGTAATAAACCACCTCTCTCTTGGAGGCGATGAAGACGTTTGGCAGACAGCTGGCTAAGCCCTCGACGGCTGATCTGAACTGAGCTGGAGACTTCTCGTCATAGTGGATGCAGTAGATGTTGACTGGTGAGTAGACGGCTCTAATCAGCCTCTCCACCATCCATGCGTATTTATTCACAACCAGAGAATAAGCCACAGGGAAATCTCTCTCCTCCTCAGACACACACACGTCATCGTAACCTCTCGCTTTGGTGAACTTTGGGCAGTTTGAAGTCAGTTCAGACAGACTTTCATCCGTGTCCTCGGCTCTTTGTTTCTGCCTGATGACGAGTGATTTCCCCACCTCCACAGGGTCCAGGTCATAGATGGAGGCGCAGTTGATGTTGTACTTGGTGAAAGTCTGAATGTCTTCATGTGGAGGTAAAGACTGAGAGATACTCTTGTCTCTCTCTCTAACTGGAGGCAAGAACAGCAGAATCAGCAGGGCTAAGATTGAAAGGAGGAAAATTCTTTTGAGTCTCCCAAAATGATATCTCGTAGTCATCCTGTGTAGAGAGAAAAAAAAAACAGAATTTAATATGGAGAACAAAACCAAAGACTATCATGGACATGTGCATTGAAGAGCAGGTATCCAGCAATAATATGAAAAGTGAACACTGTCAAAGAATCACTGTTAATTAACAATGTTTTGGTGTTACGACCTTCATCAGGCAAACAGTTTTTTAGAAAAAAACGCTAGGTTTGACATGGTTAATAGGAGGTAGCCTCACACATGTAGCCACTTTTTCATCATGACGTCAACGTTCATCGAACCCAAAGAAAAAGGAAAAAATAAGGAAAAACAATAGACATAGAAATGTCTTTAAATAGAAATAAAAAAACCCCCATCACATTCAAGCAGTCCTGTGCAGAGATAGGAGGACAAGACAGGATCAACCAGCCTCGTGGCCCATTTGTTGATAAATGCATGCTGAAGTGTTCTCTTGACAACCAAAACACATGCCAAAGTGCCTATTTGGGAGCCAAAATAAGCTGAAGTGTTGCCTTGGGGGGCAAAACACACGCTTATGGGTCCTCTTTGGTGCCAAAGTGTGATAAAGTGACCTCTTGGGGACCTAAACTGATGCTTAAGTGCATTCCTGGGAGCCAAATATGCAAAAGTGCTTTCTTTGAAGCTAAAACACGTGCTAGTTTGCCGCCCTTAGTGCCAAATATAAGCTAAAGTGACCTTTTAGGAACCAAAACACATTATAAAGTGTCTTTTTGGGAGGCAAAATATGGTAAAGCAGCCTCTTAAGAGCTTAAACACATGCTTAGAGGTCCTACATGGTGCCAAAGTGTGTATAAGTGATCTCTTAAAGTCCTAAAAACATGCAATAGTTCCTTCCTGAGAGCCAAAATATTCCAAACTGGGCATCCACAGGAGACAAAACACATGGTTTAGTGCTACCCTTAGTGTCAAACTTGCACTTAAGAGTTCTTTTAGGAGCCAAAACACATGCTAAAGGGACTTTATGGGAGGCAAAATGCGCTCTGTATGTACATGTTTTCCTTATGCTCCAGCCCTTCAAACATCTTTTTTATTATTACGATAACACTTTTGAAAGTATTTGACATTTTCACCTTCTTTTTGTCCCATTGAAATGAATGGAAAATTTCTGCTGTTCTTGTTATAACAGCTTCAACTTTTGAGTCTACATACATCCACTTAGTCACTTCATTTGGGGTTTAAAATGTTCACATATCTTTCCACAATTCAACTTGTATTCAAATTGGAGTTACCTTCTAAAGTTTTTGAGACAAAATATGCTAATGTAACCTCTTTGGAGACAAAACACATGCCAATTTGCCATCATTGGTACCAAATATGAGCTTAAGTGTCTTCTTGGGAGTCAAAAATTGTGCTTGAGGGCCCCTCTTGGTGCCAAACTTGCATTAAAGTGCCCTTCCTGTTGGTGAACCACACTTCAGCCGGGATCCAAAACACATGCATTATTGCTTTTCTTAGGAGCTAAAGCATTTGCTAAGCCCTCTAACTGGCCAAAATGCATCATTAAGTGCCCATGAAGCCAGATTTTAAACATGTTTCTTTTGTCTCTTTTGCCCGTACCTTTCAGAAAGTCTGTTCACGCCACTGCCTGTATGTAGTGAGTCTGATAACAGATCACATCCTGTAAAATGAAGGAAATGCAAACAGCACTCTGGGATATGTCCCCAACCACGGCCTCAGTCTCAGAAACTCTTCTCATGCTGTGCTTCCTAAACACCAAACTTGTTCATCCTGTGGAAGATGATCCAGTTTTCTGTCTTGGCTGATTGGCTGTGGCCAAAGCCGCCTACCACCCTGCTTCGTCAAAATCCTGAAAGCTCCTTCAGCTTTCTTAACTCAACGCTGCTGTTTTCTCTCTGCCTCTTCTGGCTTTTTAGCATTTCTTTACTTCACCTACCCCTCGTGACATTGCTTACCTGCGGTCTCCTGCAGCTCAGAGGTTGTCACCAAGTCCCCAAACGTTTCAGTGTGTGTGGATCTTGTGAGAAGTGCCAGTCAGGCCGGCTGGGGGCAAAACACCCAGTGTGGCAACCAATAATAGATAATACAGCTTAGTCTGACTACTCCTTTTTTGACAACCACGAGAGACAGCATATGAACACTGAGGGCACACATTTTTTTGTTTGTTCTTTACTTTATTGAGAGTCTTGTTTGGCCCATATAAGTTCAAAGTTTTGAGTATAATAAGTCAAAAATGTAAGTAAAAGCCAAAATTTTGACGTTTTATGTGGGCGCACTGTCCTGCAGGAGGAGCGGGGTGGTAAATTTTGGCATTTCAGTCATTAATATGCAAAGAAGTTGCATTTTATATCAGTGGTGAAGTTACAGGAACAAAACAATTAGATGTGTTAAATTCAAAGTTAATAAAATATGTAGAAAAAATAATGATTAAAATTAAAAATGAGAAGGGAATAGTAATTGTAAAAGTTTTTTTTGTTGGTTTTTGGTCCTTTAATATTTGAATTAATCTACAAAAACACACTTAGGGAGGGATTTCAGGGCCTGTTTTTATGTAATTTGTGAAGGTGTAGCAATGTATCACAGCAAAATGACCCCTATTTAATTTTTAATCTGACATCAAAATTTATTATTTATTGAAAATAATTTTCAGGATACTGCAGAATTCGCAAGTTATCGTATACTTCCTGTGAAATACTGAATTTCAGCTGAATCAGCAGGAAACGTCCAGTGAGACAGGAAGTTTGGAAACAGTCAGGAGTCACGTAGACGTGATGACGTCAGAACGTCCGCTCTGCCATGTTAGCTCGGTTACATCAGGATGAAGGAGTAAAACCGACACGAGCTGAAAGAAAATGATTTTCTGACAGCAGGAAACGTCGTATTCTGAGGTGAGTTGATTTAAGACGTCTATAAGAAACTTGTTATTCACGTATTTTGACGCAGAGCGGTGTAGTGACCTTGGTGACGAGCTGTGTGAGTTATTCTGGGTGGGTCTGCTAATGTGGCTAATGCTAACAGTGTCCTCTGCTGAACAGATGACAGATAATGTCAACACTTGAGACCTACAGGAGCTGATTAAACATATTTTTTTAATTTAAAAAACATTTTAGAAAACAAATAAGCTGTTAATGTCCACTTATGATGCCTGTAATCTCTGTAGGGCTTTGTAAGACAGATGTCAGACAGCAGTTATCCGGCTTCTTGACTCCTTATTCCAGTTGTTATGGCCTCTAATTTATCATGTACTGGTGTCTGTGACCCTTTTTTTATTTATTATGTTGAAATACTGAGGAGCAACATAAAGGCACAGCAGGGGCGGATCCAGAAAATCATGTTTGGGGGGCGAGAGGGGCAGTCAATTCCTTAGTGTTGTCTATGTGCTGGATTAATTTAGTGTTACAGTGACTTTATTCTGAAAAAAACATAAAAAGAGGACCCTCTATTAAAGACCACAAAGTAGCTTCACAACCCAAACATTTATTTAAAACACTCCCTTGATATTTGAAGTGAAAATTTTGAATAATCGCAACAGGGGCAGATCTACCGGGGGGGGGCATAGGGTGGCAGCTGCCCCCCTAAAACAAAGCCTTGCCACCCCTGTTACCACCCCAGCTGTAAGAATATAATTTGAAGAAAAGTTTTGAATTTAAAAGTCAATTTTTTGAGATATAAAGTCACAATTATGAGATAAAATTTTAAAATTCTGAAATGAAATATCAAAATGTAGAGATGAAAAAGTCAAAATTACAAGATGAAAGTCAATTAATTGAGACATCAAAGTCAAAATCATGGGGCAAAAGTTGAAATTTGACTTTCTATCTGCCAAAAAAAGAGAAATCCCAACAGAGCCAGTTTTTTTTTTATATATGTATATTTTTCACTGGCAGAAATTGGCTTCAATACATAATTTATGTTGCAATTATTCTATTTTTTTTTTTTAACTTCAAATAGAGAGGGGGTGTTTTAGATAAATATTTGGGTTATGAAGCTACTTTGTGGTAGAGAGTCCTCTTTTGGGTTTTTCAGAATATGGTCACCCTAATATTCTATTAAACCAGCACATAGTCTTCTGCCATTTTGCCACCATTTAACAACTGACTGCCCCTCTCTTGCCTCCCCATAAATGTTTTTGCAGATCAGCCCCTGAATGGCGACAAACATAATGTATTGAAGCCAATTTCTGCCAGTTAAAAGTATCAAAATACAAAAAAAATGGTTTCGTTGAAATTTCTCCCTTTTTTTTTTTACTTGTTTCAAGCAATTCAGACATCATTTTTTGTCCTATAATAACTCAAAATTAGACACAGATGCAACACTGCAGTCTGGATAATACAAACTTAACTGATACAACAAATTTTGGAAAAATAATCAAGCAGAAATTTGTAAAAAACTGAAATTTTGTCATTTAGTTTCAGTTAAATTTTTTCATAATGACTTGTCGACCCCTTAGAAATCATCCCATTGGAGCTCAAGGTTGAGAATGGCTGCTTTATTCTATGGTCTATGAAATTAAAAGGCTGTTTATACTTTAATACTGAAACATTATTGAAAGCTGTCACACTTTGTGGCTTATGAAACTCTTAACAGTACCACCACAGCACAGTTTAAGTGTTTTAGGCCTGTATTAGTTATATTTAAGTCAATACGCCTGTCATTTCTGAGATATAAGGTCAATGTTCTGCATTAAATGTAAATGATATGATGCTGCATTTGTGTGGGAATGTGTTACACTTCTGCAAGAAATTACTGAACCTGTCCAGTCAAGTTTTTTTTGTATAAATTAGTTTTGTGGGTTCATATCTCTCAGCTTAATGATTCGAGTTCGTGTAACAGGTGAAAGGAGAATTACCATTTATTGACTTTGGTTTCTCTTTGTTATGGGATAAATGCAAACAGTTACCAGCCTGAACTTAACAGAATCGTGTTAAAGATTTGGCAGAGACAGCAGGAAATGATATCACTCCATAAAACTCACATGACTTGTTAATGTTGACACAATGATAAATATGTTTCGCTCATGACCGCGCCCACTGTGGTGTAGAGGTAAAGCAGATGTACAAACTGAATGAAGAACGTTCTGTATCTCAGAAGCTTTGGAAGATACAAGCCAAGACATGTTTTATTTGCATTAAAAGAAAAATTTGCTTATACTTCTCTTTCTTACCCCACAGGCAAGTGTGTGACCTGAGGTAGAAGGAAAACTTTCCGGCACCATGTTGGCTCGTCTGTTCCGGCTTCACGGCCTGCTGGTGGCGTCCCACCCCTGGGAGGTCATCGTGGGCACCCTGGCTCTCACCGTCTGCCTCATGTCCATGAACAGCCTGGCGACCAGCAGCCAGGTCTGCAGCTGGAACGAGTGTCCCAAGATAGAGGAGGAGGAGGTGAGTGGATACTGAAGCTGTGGNAGGTAAAGCAGATGTACAAACTGAATGAAGAACGTTCTGTATCTCAGAAGCTTTGGAAGATACAAGCCAAGACATGTTTTATTTGCATTAAAAGAAAAATTTGCTTATACTTCTCTTTCTTACCCCACAGGCAAGTGTGTGACCTGAGGTAGAAGGAAAACTTTCCGGCACCATGTTGGCTCGTCTGTTCCGGCTTCACGGCCTGCTGGTGGCGTCCCACCCCTGGGAGGTCATCGTGGGCACCCTGGCTCTCACCGTCTGCCTCATGTCCATGAACAGCCTGGCGACCAGCAGCCAGGTCTGCAGCTGGAACGAGTGTCCCAAGATAGAGGAGGAGGAGGTGAGTGGATACTGAAGCTGTGGGTGGAGGGTTTCAGGTTGTTTTAAACGTTTGTGCTGTGTGTGACATTAAAATGTCTCTTTTCTTTTTTTTAACAGAGAGTTCACAGCAGTGACGTCATCATCCTGACCATCACACGCTGCATGGCGATTGTTTACATCTATTTCCAGTTTAAGAATCTGCGACAGTTGGGGTCGAAATATATTCTGGGTTTGTACATTTCATTTAATCAGGAATGATTTAGTATTCAAAAGAAATAAATTTAGTTGTCCTGGGTAGGGCTGAACAATTTATTGTTTTCTGATTGAAATCGCAATTTCAAACATCGTGATCATGTGATCGCTAAAGCTGCGATTTTTTTTTTTTTTTTGCTCCTGACTGACCCAGGATCTGTTGTGTCAGCTGTTTCACACACACACACACGTGTCTTGAGTGTAAGACTGTTGGGAAAAATCATTTTTTCCTTGGGATTGTTGAATTTTGTTTTTAATTTTTTAAATTTTATTTTATTTAACTTGACACAATTAAGAATATTTTGCACCACATTATTTTTAAAGTTAAGAGTCAAAGATAGCTCTTTTTGTTCTTCAGTTTTTTAACTAAAATTACGATTTAAAAGTCTGGTTTTGAAATAGGAATAGGTGTTAGACTCAGGGTTATCAATTTATCTATCTTTTTTGCCTTAAATCCCATAATTTTGTATTAATTTCGTATAATTTTGACTTAAATCTTAGAGTTTTGACTTTTTATATCAAAATTTCAACTTTTTAATCTCAAACACTGCCTTTGTTTCAAAACATAGACTTTTTATCTTAGACTTTTGTCGTCTTAAAATTTCGACCTTAAATGAGAAAGTTTGGACTTTTTTTTTAACATAATGTTAAATTGATTTCTTAAACTCTGGAAATGATTGACATTTTGTCTTTATTTCTCAAAACTTTCACTTTTCATATTAAAATATGGACCTTTTATCTTACCATCAGTAGAAATAGCTTTTGATGTTTCAATGGTTTGATGGAATTTTCGGTCAACTTTATAAATGTTACTGTAAATTGTGAAAACTTCGGTAAAGTTTGATTTAGAGAAAATTGTGAATTGAATTGAAATCGCTGTATCTGCCAGAAAAATCACAATTAGATCTTTTTCTAAAACCATTCAGCCCTAGTCCTGGGTCTTCTATAATGATGTTATTCTCTCTCGACAGGCATCGCCGGGTTATTCACCGTCTTTTCCAGCTTTGTTTTCAGTACAGTTGTCATCCATTTTTTTGGGAAGGAGCTGACAGGTCTAAAGTAAGTTCTCCACATCCTCAGACTAAAGCTGGGCGATTAATGCATGATTATCACACTCTCAACTCAGTTTACTCTGTGCATATTCTGTATCATGATGGTTCCCTAAGTGGTGACTAACTTTAGTTGTGTAACCTTTTGGAGAAAGAAATTAATTTTCAACAGTGTTGGACTCAGCTCACGATACAATACAAAATACCATTATAGAGCTCACAATATGAAATACTCATGATAGGATACAACTTTTGTTCAATGTATCGCAGAAAAGATTCAAAACAGTGGCTTATTTTTCCTGATGCTTTTTACTACTTACTCTAAGAATTGATTCTTATGTCTGACAGACATAACTGGAATCATTACCTTCAAAATACACACACCTGTTGATTGTTTTTAACCCCATTCTATAAGGGAGAATAACTTTTAGAGATCTTTAAATTATGGTTATGATGGTTATTTTCTTTCTTACCAGGGCTGAAAGATATATTGTTATCATATTGGTATTGAGAAATGAGAATTCAAGTTATTAATATTCCAATATCAATCATATCGAAGATATGAATGATGTAGATTTTTCTAGCTCACCCTGCATGTAAAGCTGAGACAATCCAATGATTATTGGTGACGTTCTGTTAATGTTGGTGACTGACAGTGAGCTTTAATCAAATAATCTCACTTTCCACATCCTGTTATATTATGATAGTTTTATTTTTCTGGAAAATGCTTAATTTTCCCTAATTTCAGAGTCATATTGTATTGTATTGTATCGTTATCTTGATATCTGGCATTAAAATAGAGATATGAAATTTTGTCCATATCGCTCAGCCCTACTTCTTACTCCTGTTATCACTTTTGCTTAGGGCACCGGGCTATGAGGAACATTAAACAAACCTTCTGGAGACAAAACCAAACTATAAACTGAGTTTTTCAAGTTTGATTGTGGTCACGCTTCAAATATTGGTGCTATATAACTAGAAATAAATACTTAACCTTGTCTTTTTACATCCTGGGAAAAGTTTTCCAGTACAAAGAAAAGAAGTGTTAAAAAGAAGATATACTCTTTAAAACAAACGCATGTCTCAACAGTGGATGATGTTGGGAGACAGATGCAGACAGATAGTTGGGCTAAATAAGATTCTAGGTCACAGTTTGACTTTTCAGCAGCTGAGGAATGTTTTTCTGTCCCTGATCTTTTTCACCTCTTCTCTCTGCAGTGAAGCTCTGCCCTTCTTCCTCCTTCTCATCGACCTCTCCAAAGCCTGCACGCTGGCTAAATTTGCACTCAGCTCAAACTCACAGGTAAAAGTCACTCCTGAAATACGACTGAAGTGTAGGAAAGTGATGTTTTAAATCAACACTGTGTCTCTGATGGTTGTGTACAGGAGGAGGTGAGGGAGAACATCTCTCAGGGTATGGCCATCCTGGGCCCCACCTTCACTCTGGACGCCCTCGTTGAGTGTCTGGTCATCGGGATCGGCACCATGTCAGGTTTGTTGTGATGTAGTTGGATAAAAGACAATGAGAGCATGTTTATGTTAGTTGAAGTCTAACGGTGTGTGTTGTTTTCTTTCCAGGCGTGCCTCAGTTAGAAATCATGTGCTGTTTCGGCTGCATGTCCGTCCTGGCGAATTACTTCGTCTTCATGACTTTCTTCCCGGCCTGCGTCTCCCTCGTCCTGGAGGTGAGGATGACCTTGCAGCACTCGCTCTGAACGTCACTGTTCTTCACTTTTACTTCATTTTTTAATGATTCTGTTCTTGCAGCTCTCCAGGGAAAGCCGCGAGGGGCGTCCAATCTGGCAGCTGAGCCAGTTTGCCTGCGTGCTGGCGGAGGAAGAGGACAACAAGCCCAATCCTGTGACACAGAGAGTGAAAATCATCATGGTGAGAGTCTGCAGCTTCTATCCAGGGTTCCTACACATTTGTTAATGTTTTATTGGTTGTTTTTTTTTTTTTGCGGGACTTTTTGCGAAGGAGACGTAGAGGGAAAAAAGTCTTCCAAGCTGCTGATGTAATTTATCTGCTTGCTGGCTACATACAGATATTAACCAATGAGCAGCTTTATGTTCAATAAATAGTAAAAAGTAAACTTGAATGGGTCTCATTAAGTGACACACGCTATGATTTGGTTGTAATGCAGCAGGATCCCCAAACCATCGACCATATTTATGTGTTTTTGGTCTTAAATTTATTCAAAGTGGCATTAAAAAAGTCTATAAAAGTCTTAAATTTGACTTGCAAAAACCTGCAGGTTCCCTGAATTAAAAACCTGAGAGGTGATTTACTAATCTCTGCCTTATGCAAGTGAGTAAAAAAAAGAAACTGCTGTATTGTTTTTCCTAAGAAATCTCCTTTTTAAAAGTGGGGTGGTCTCCTCCACACTTCACGCAGAATTTGAATAAATCTGAAGGTTTTAAAACTGAGACTTGGTGCTTAAGTTTGTAAAAACAGACTCTAACTCTGCGTTCTCTTCCTGACGTCCTCAGTCTCTGGGTTTGGCCTTGGTTCATGCTCACACTCGACTTGCGGCCGAGAATCCCGGAAACAACCGCACCGCCGAGGGGCCGATCGCTAAGAGGCTGGACTCTGCTGGTCCCATGTTCCCTCTGAAGCTCACCAGGTAAAAACATCACACCAGGAGGATTTTTCACTCTTTAAATCAGTAACACACTGGTCCCTGACTGTTTCTCTTCGTCTTTCCTTCAGCATGGACCTGGAGCAGGTGATCACGCTCGGCCTCGCTCTCCTCCTCGCGGTGAAGTACGTCTTCTTCGAGCAGACGGAGACAGAGTCCTCCCTCTCTTTAAAGAGCCCCATCATCAGCTCTCCTTCAACTCAGAGACCCAGAGTCACAGCAGACTGTTGTAGGAGGGACATCCCAGCCTTGAAACCCCCGAAGACCCCCAACAGTGTTTCAGAAACCAGACCTGCATCCTCGTCTCAACTGGACTCTAAAGCTTCCTCTGAGGATGACAAGAGTGTCAGAGAGAAAGGTAAGACTCACCATCATCCTTTCTTTCCTTTAAGACTCAAACACACAGATTTCTGACTCCTTCTCTGTGTCATTACAGACTCCTGTCCAGCAGAGGGAGCCACCTGCGTCGCTGAACCTTCCTCTCCACCCTCTGTGTCGGCGAGCAGCTGCAGCTCTGAGCCACGACCTCTGGAGGAGTGTATGAGCATCCTCTCAGATCCTCAGGTGAGTTTTCAGCCCGCGTCCGACACCAAACGATTTACTTTCCACTTCACAGCTAACCGTTTCTCCTGTGTGCTTCACAGAAAGGTGCCAGCTTCCTGAGCAATGCTGAGGTGATGAACCTCGTCGCCTCTCGTACCATCCTCAACTACAAACTGGAAGCTGTTCTGGAAACTCCTGAGAGAGGTGTGGCTATAAGGAGGGAGATGCTGGCAACTAAACTTCCTGTTTCCTCTGCTTTGACTGAGCTGCCTTATAAGGACTACAACTACTCCAAGGTACTAAAGCATTGGGACAATTTAAACCAAGTTTCATCAGTGACACCTCATTTGAAAGATTAAAGTCTCTAGTTTCAGAAAATGTCATGTTTTTATATGTGACTAAAGTCCACATCAGGCAGCCGAAACACTTTTTTCTCCTCTTTTTTAACTATTTTTTAAGAATTATTAACCTCAAGATGCTTCATGTCAGACATAAACATCCACCACATCACTTCTACACCTTGTCATCTACATCTGGGTGAAATTAAAGCTTTCTAGGTAGAAACCTTGTAGAGTTTTTAGTCTCAGGTAGTGTTGTTGTCACTGTCCACGCTCTAGTCCAAAGACTCCAGTGCTCAGTGTCCTCTTTTTAGTCAACTTTGCTCACTTCATGGAAATTTTCCCCATAAAACCATGAAATTTTAGTTCTCAGTCACTGATTTTACCTTTTCTAGTGCGTATGTAGATATGAATGAGGATGCACTGCCATTAATAGGTCTCACCAATGATCTAAATGGCTACAGCTGGCTTTGTGTGAAGAGTAAGGTGATTGGTTAAATGTTAGAGTTGATGACATTTCTGCCTGTTAGCAAACAAATGACCCTTCAATAGAGCTATTAAGCACGACCTCTTTGTGCTTGTTGTCTATCACAAGCTGTCCTGGGATGAAAACTCAATAGGAAATGATGGAGTCACTATTGTCTTGCAGCGGGAATCCTAATAAGACTGTTTCACCACTTGGAATAATTTGATGAAACAACACTTTTGATATGTTTGAACTCTGGATTCCTCTGGTTAAAAGAATAAAACAAAAATGTTGATTCAAACCATTGTTCCTGTTTCCAGGTGATGGGCACCTGCTGTGAGAACGTCATCGGCTTCATGCCCGTGCCTGTCGGAGTGGCCGGTCCCCTCCTCCTGGATGACGAGCAGTTTCACGTTCCCATGGCGACCACAGAGGGATGCTTAGTAGCGAGCACAAACCGAGGATGCAGAGCTCTTTCTGTAAGCGGGGACAGTCGCACTCTTAAGGTTTCAGACTCTGTGTGTTTGTGTGTTTCTGAGTCGTGTGTGTTTCTCCTCCAGCTGAGCGGAGGCTGCCGGAGCAGGATCCTGGCTGACGGTATGACCCGGGGTCCCGTGGTCAGGCTGCCCTCGGCGTGCCGGGCCGCAGAGGTCAAAGTGTGGCTGGAGAGTTCGGACGGATTTAGCCTGATCAAAGACGCTTACGACCAGACGAGCAGGTCAGTGAAGATATTTAGAGTCTCTTCAGAGATCACATACACAACTTTTGAGGTTTTCTGTGTGAGATTTCCAAAAATGATAAACTCAGCTGCATTTAAAGGGACTGTGAGGACTTTCCAAATGATCTTGAACAAGTCTGATCTCTAGATATGTGCCTGATCATAATCCACAACTTAAAATAAGATTATCAGAGCTGAAATTGTGCTGATGTACTTCAGCAGTGGGGATGAGATCTGAGATTTTTTTCTGATGAAAACGATTTCTGTGAATTATTTAGCAGTAATGGTGGAAACAGGAGTTGGACTGTCTGACAGAAAAGAGACAGAAATGCAGAAGAAAGATACACAGGAGAGTGATAGAGCATAAGCTAAAGACTGAAACGCAAAGTACAGATTTAAAACAAGTTAAAGACTAAAACATGAACAAAAGGCTAAAACATGATGCAGAGGTTAAAACACAAACTAAAGGCTAAAACACAAAGTAAAGGCTAAAACACAAAGTAAAGGCTAAAACACAAGCTCAAAGTTAAAACACAAACTCAAAGTTAAAACACAAAATACAGATTTAAAAACAAGTTAAAGACTAAAACATGAACAAAAAGCGAAAACATGTTGCAGAGGTTAAAACACAAACTAAAGGTTAAAATACAAGGTCAAGGCTAAAACACAAGCTAAAGGTTAAAACACAAAGTAAAGGCTAAAACACTAGGTGAAGGATGAAACACGAGCTAAAGGCTAAAACACAAGCTAAAGGTTAAAACACAAGGTGAGGGCTAAAACACAAGGTGAGGGCTAAAACACCAGGTCAAGGCTAAAACACTAGGTAAAGGCTAAAACACAAGGTGAGGGCTAAAACACAAGGTGAGGGCTAAAACACCAGGTCAAGGCTAAAACACTAGGTAAAGGCTAAAACAAAAGGTGAGGGCTAAAACACCAGGTCAAGGCTAAAACACTAGGTAAAGGCTAAAACACAAGGTGAGGGCTAAAACACAAGCTAAAGGCTAAAACACTAGGTGAAGGTTGAAACACAAGCTAAAGGCTAAAACACAAGCTAAAGGCTAAAACACTAGGTAAAGGCTAAAACACAAGCTAAAGGCTAAAACACAAGGTGAGGGCTAAAACACAAGCTAAAGGTTAAAACATGAGCTACAGGCTAAAACACAAGCTAAAGGCTAAAACACAAGCTCAAAGTTAAAACACAAAATACAGATTTAAAAACAAGTTGAAGACTAAAACATGAACAAAAAGCAAAAACATGATGTGGAGGTTAAAACACAAACTAAAGGCTAAAACATAGAACAAAGGTGAAAACAAGAGGGAACAGTTTAAACCTGAACTACAGACTAAACCATGGACTTGAGGCTTAAACCGACACATTTCTCTTCCTCTGTTTTCTGCAGATTCGCTCGTCTGGAGAAGTTGTTGGTGGGTTTAGCCGGCAGAAACTTGTACATCCGTTTCCAGTCTCAGACCGGAGACGCCATGGGCATGAACATGCTCTCTAAGGTAGGAACGAGTGCAGGCGTCCCTCAGGTGTTTGTACGTTTATGTCCTTTAGTTTCTCCTGTAAAGACTGAGCTGTGTTTTTTTTAGGGCACTGAGCGCGCTCTGTACAGACTCCAGCAGCAGCATCCAGACATCGAAGTTCTCTCCGTCAGCGGAAACTACTGCACCGACAAAAAGTCTGCGGCCGTGAACTGGATCCTGGGTCGAGGGAAGTCTGCTGTGTGTGAGGCCACCGTCCCCGCTCAGGTGGTCAGAGAGGTAAAAGATCACGAGACACACGTTCTCCTCTTCTAAAATGATGGAATTAAGATTAAAAGAACCTGTTTGTGTGTTTGCAGGTGCTGAAAAGCAGCACGGCCGCTCTGGTGGAGCTCAACATCAATAAGAACTTGGTGGGTTCAGCGATGGCCGGAAGCATCGGGGGCTTTAACGCTCATGCTGCAAACATCGTAGCAGCCATCTTCATCGCCTGTGGACAGGTAACGACTGAGAATTTTACCAAAATGATCATTAAAAATAAACTCGTAGACAAATGAATAAATATGGAGGTCAATAGATAAATAAATAAGTGAGTCAACTCTGTAAGAGGGCGGTAAAATACAAAGAGGACGATAAATAAAG
This sequence comes from Thalassoma bifasciatum, assembly GCA_008086565.1. Taxonomy (NCBI): domain Eukaryota; kingdom Metazoa; phylum Chordata; class Actinopteri; order Labriformes; family Labridae; genus Thalassoma; species Thalassoma bifasciatum. The sequence continues at coordinate 16,891 of RPOG01004504.1, read as the reverse complement.
AGGTGACGAGATAGTAGCAGCGAAGAATAAGAATAAAAGACGACGACATCACATAAGCAAGACGGTAAAAGTGTGTTTTAAGAAGTGATTTAAAAGGGTTAATAAACATCTCATTTCCCAAAAAATATATTTTTCAGACTATTTTTTGATCGTTCAGGTTTTACGGGGTTAACTGTGAGAGTGTGTGTGTGTTTAGGACCCGGCTCAGACCGTGGGCAGCTCAAACTGCATCACTCAGATGGAGCCTGCTGGTCCTGAAGGAGAAGATCTGTACATCAGCTGCACCATGCCGTCCATCGAGCTGGGGACGGTGGGAGGAGGCACCAACCTGCCGCCGCAGCAGGCCTGTCTGCAGGTAAACGCCGCCAGAACCAGCGTTTGTGCTTTTACACTGAATCTTAAAGAGCATCTTTGATCAAACGTGTCTTTGAAAATGGATAAAAACATATTTCTGAGTGAAGAATTATGTTTTCTAACAGATTTCAGTAGTTGACCAACATTTCAAAGTTTTTACGTTCATTATTTTTTAGTATTTTTAATTTGAGCACCCAAAAATGTCAGGTGGTGCAACCAAATATATGAAAATATATTTATATGTTCCTGTTATTTTTTCTGTGTGAAATTATTGGCAAGTATCTCTCAAGTGTCTGTAGTGACTCATACATTTTCATTTTGTGTGTTTCATTTCTTTTATTTGTGAATAAGATGAATAATTTGATGTTAAAATAACATTTCACATTATTACATTGGTTGTTCCACCTGACATGGAAATTGTTCCAGTCACCAATGAAGTGAAAAAANATTCGTAAAGAATGTTTTATTCAAAAAGGTTCTAGCATAAAATAATGCCACTGTGTTTTTAATTTCCATTTACAATAACTGACATTCAATTTTTAGAGTTTAATTACTGTGGATACTTGTCAGGACGGTTGCACCACCTGACATTTTGGGGGTTTGAGGAACCAAAACACAAAAAAACATGTTATATTTTAATAGTTTAAAGATGTGTTCAAATAACACAGGTTTCATAGAATAAAGAAATACATGTGATGAAATACTCAATTCATGATGGAAGGAAATATTGCACTAGGACATAAAAAAATAGGGACCTCACGTCATTGACCCGTCTGCATCTTCCTCCAGATGCTCGGCGTTCAGGGCACTCGCTTAGACCAACCTGGAGAAAACGCCCGGCGGCTCGCCCGCATCGTCTGCGGCACCGTGTTGGCGGGTGAGCTCTCCCTGATGGCCGCACTCGCCGCCGGACATCTCGTCAGAAGTCACATGACCCACAACAGGTTGGAAAACTCACTCACTGCTTCTTTTTGTTTCTAAAGTTCCTCCCTGTGAAGCTGACTTTGTTTCGTCTTCTTTCAGATCTAAAAACAACCTGACAGAAACAACGACGAAGTCATCGAAGTCGAGCGCGTGACACAAACTGAGGGTTCATCCTCCTGCGACCTGCGACCTGCGTCTCTGTGGGTCTGAAGATTTAAAATGTGGCCAAACACTCGATGAAGTCTCTCCTGATTTTTGCACAAAGACTTTTCAGGCTGAGATGTTTCGCCGCGGTTTCGTTTTAGTGCCATTCGTCTGCAGCTGAACACGGAAAGGAGAATAATTTAAGTTTTTTTTGGCACTGATTTTGAGACTTACTGTGAATTACTGACGCTTCAGCAAAATCCAAAAGTTGTGCCTGTGATGAGCCAAACTGCTTGTGAGGAAGAGAGAAACAGAAACATGTGACTTTAAAACCCTGGGCCTGAGCTTTTAAAATCAGTCAGATCAAGAAATTTCTGTAAAATCTTGATCAGACATTGAATATTTAACCATTTACGCCCCCTTGTGGACAAAGTGTGAACTACACCACCCTTTAAATTCACATTTGCAGTCTTGACGGATAAACCCAATGAAGTCTTCGACAAAAGTCAGCGGTTTAACCTTTAACCCACTCAGCCCGGTTGTTCTCTCTCTTATCTTTGCACTTGCCAAAAGTTTCCTGGAGATGGCGCTGTTGTTCCTTAACGTGCGGCTCCAAATGTCGACTTCCTGCCTAAATGGTGTCGTAGGATTTCACCTTCTGTTGACTCGTCGTGCTGCTGTATACCGTGTATACTGTAGAGAAGCTGGAACCACGAAGAGGAAGCGTGAGGAAAAACCGGGGAATCAAAGCCATATTAACTTATTTTAGGTTTTAGGGGTTTTTTTTGGTACTTTGTTGATGTTAAGCTGATGAAAAGGCGGATTTGTCCTTTATGTGAAGTGGCCTTACTCACAGAAACTCGGCGTTAGCATGTTCTAGATAGAATAATGAATTTACGCTCTGGATTGGAGAAGATTGTTCTGTTTTATTTAAAAATAAATAACACTATGCTCCTGTCCTGTCTTTTTTCTTGAGTTAGAGGTTATTTTAGTCAAGTTAATGAACAAAGCAACCTGCTCAGGTGGAAGTTCTCACTGATATAAAAACATTTTCTCTACACAAACTTCTGATTGTTTGTTTTATCTTGTGTATGAGAAGTGCACAATAAAAAAAGTGTATATGTAGGAGTAGATCACAAACCATAGAGTGACCAAACATCCTCTTTTTTTTAATAAAAATCCTGAAAATGTCCAGGTTTGCCATAATTGCTTGCACTGCGCTCTCAGACAGAAAATACTGAATGAAAAAGCACTTTTACAGCTGTGACTGGTGTTGAGATTGTTTTTAGGCCCATGTTGAGTCTGATTTTGAGTTAGAGTTGAAAGTTGTGAGTTAAAAAGTCAAAATTTGGAAACAACTCGTCAAAGTAGTGAGTTAAAAAAAAAATCAAAATTTTGAGGCAAAACAAAATTTTAAGAGAAGTCAAAATGATAAAAATAAGTCTAAATATTGAGCTTTAAAATCAAAATTCCGAGATAAATAGTTGAATATTGAGCTAAATGGTCAAAGTTACAAGATCAAAAGTCAAACTTGTGCGACAGATGGTCAAAATTTTAAGATAAAAGTCAAAACACTGAGCCCAAAAGTCAAAGGATGACATATAAAGTAATTTTGAGATGATAAAGTCACAATTATAGAGATATTTAAGCCGAAATTCTGAGAAAAATTGCCAAATTTTGACATTTAATGTTGAAAATTTTGAGCTAAATAAACAAAATTATGAGATTAAAAGTTATAATTATGAGATAATAAGGTCAAAACACCAAGCTTTGAAGTCAGTCACAGCTGAAAGTCATTTTCCTGAGACAATTCATTCAAAGATTTGAGATATTTTAGTCAAAATTCTGAGAAAATTTGTCAAATTTTGAGACCAAGAGTTGAAAATTTTGGGTTAAATGGACAAAGTTATGAGATTAAAGTCTAAATTATGAGGAAAAAAACTCAAGATACTGAATTTTAACGTCAAATTTACAATAGAAGGTCATCATTTTGAAAAATTGTCAAAATGTTGAGATATTAAAGTCAAAACTTAGAGAAAAGTTGGTAAAATTTTGACATAAGAAGTTAATATTTTGAGGTTGAAAGTCAAAGTTTAGAGAGCAAAAGTTGAAACCATGAGATGAAAAGTCCTTTTTGGGGGCTTTAAGAATATGGTCACACTAATAAATCATATATAATAATATAAAAAATGTTCATCAGTCTTTCCACTAATCCCCCCGTCACTTCCTCTGAGTAACATCTGGTTTGTGATAGTGAATAAAAAACAGACAGAAGTGTAGGATGAACTTATTTATTTCACTTTTCAAACGGCAGAAGTGGACGTCGTCACAGTACATGTCGTAAGTTGATCCCACAGCGTTAGTATCAACAGTTTATTTACAAAAACAGCTTTTTTTTTTCTAACAACATTCATGTTTGACCTAGAAATGTTTGAAAAGCTTCATGTGGAGAAGCTCCTCTCCGCTCAGAGACTCTGAGCTTCATCAGGCTTCGCTCTCCTCCACCTTCTTCTGCTAAAAGCTAAAAAAAAACAACGAGCTGAGACTGCAAACGGCAAAGAATCAAACCGAGAGGAGACGTTTTGTGCTGTTTCAGACACTGATGCTTGAAATGTTTTTATGAAATGAGAGTAAAACACTCTAGAAAGACAAATTAAGAGCTCTTACACTTAATTTTCTCTTCAGTTTCTTTAACCTCAGACGATTGTTGTAACTTTTAAACCTTGGCCCATTTTTAAAATCTTGTAATGAGAAACTTAAACCCAAAACAGCTCTTACAAGTCGATATGTGGATTCTGGATGAAGCAATGTTTCCAAAAAGTGCTCATTATTTCAGGCTCTTGTTTTTTTTTTTTGCGTCTCACAACATTATGAAAAAGATGCCTGCAAAAAAAAAAAAAAAAAAATGCACTTCTATCAGTGTCCACTCGGGGCTGGAATCCTTGTTTTTGAAGCCAGAATAGACACATTTATGAACTTTCTTCAACCATTTATTCAGATAATTCAGAGTCAGACATGAACCAACAAACTTTGACTGACAGTTTGTTAATTTGTGTGAATTTATTGATAAGATTTATTGATTTTGTCCCTGTGGTTTGGTGCCTTTAAAGAGTGAACAAAATCATTTGTTTGCTTTCTTTACAAAACTCTTATTTTGAAGGATCCTTTTCATAATGTTATCAGTGAAGACGTATTTTACTTTCAGCCTCATATCACCCTTTAATTTGTTTTTTCCTCAGCGAATTGTTTGTAAAAATAGGGCCAAGGTTTAAAAAGAGAGAATCAGCGCGTGGTTTGTTCATTCATGTTTGTGAAATGAAATAAAAACTCAGAGGCACTTCACTAGAGATTTCTTCTTCTTCTTCTTCCAGCAGCCTTTGATTCTCGAAGCTACTCTTTCTTCTAAGGCATCAGAGAAATGTTAGTGACACTAAGTAAAACATTCACAGATGAGCTCTGACACAAACGTTAAGAAAAGAAAAGATGAAACTCCTCTGGACTCCGCCCTCCATCGACACCTTCAGCGGCGTTTTCATGAGAGGGCGGAGTCTTACATCATCGGGGTCGCGACTTAATGACGTCCGTTTGCTCTGATGAGTCGCTAGGAAACGTTAGCAGCTCGTAAAGGAAGCTGAGGATGTCAAAGAAAAGAGATAAATCTACAAAATAGGAGCTCTACATGGCAAAGATAAACTGTTTCTGTCTATTAGCAAAGATCTGTTTCTTTGTACAAACCTCTTATTGAACATACGTACATTTATATATTATTAGATCTGTAAGAAAAGAGACGTGAGAAGCGTCACTTCCTGTTTCTGAATCCATGTAGACGTGCAAAATTAACTCTGTGATTCATGTTTTCATTATTTCAGATAAATCAGAGTGGAATAAAAGCAGTAATTCATCCTGAGATGATTACCAGCTTTCTAAAAACCGTCTATGTAACAGGTGTGGCCAGCAGGGGGCGCTTTAAAACGACAGAGTTTGAAGGGACTGAAATAATCTGTGGAAGTTTCTCATCTTGTCACAGCAGCAGGAGGTTTAAAGAAGTTTGTGTCCTCACGTCTCTGAACTGTAGAAGAGAGAAGACACTTATTAGTTTTAAAGCTTTAGAGACAGTTTGATATTAAAATAAAAATACGAAACACCGAGGGAGGAGCTACCTGTAGGTCTCAGAATAAAATGGGTTTCCCGGTCGTCTTTTCCTGGACGTAGGAGGTGAAACGTTTGAGAAACTTGGGATATTCTCTCTTAGCGACGGCTCGGAGCACAGAAGCCGGAGCCCAGCCTCCAGGATTCACTGTTAAAAAATAAAAACACATTAACTTAAAAACTAGGACGACTGCAGAACTATCTGAACAATTTGCAAAAGTTATCTATCTGCTTTCATTTCTCCCTCTGTTACAATTTATTTTGCGACTATGTTTATGTTCCCCATCTTATATGTTGTTAAGCAAATACCAAAAATAATTCACCCTTAATCAAACAGAGCTTCAGAATATATAAATCAATCACTTCATGTCATGGCAGAAGTGTTTACGTCAACGAAATTCATAAAAGCCTGTTTAAATCACTTATTCACTTTTTTTTCTCTCCCATCAACAGCCTACGAGGGTAAAATAGACGCAGGTTTTCCATCAGCCGTAAAAAAAGGTTATGTCTGTTCCAGATTTGTTTTTGATACATGATAACTTTTGATGTAAGATTATTTTGATTTGTTGTTTTTCTAAATGAATTGAAAATGTTCCTTAACCTCCTAAGACCTGGCGTCCACATATGTGGACATTACATTCCTGCCTTTCGGACCCATGAAACTTCTTTTATTTTTATTTATTTATTTATTTTTATAAATAATCCATTAGCCACGTTTAGAGACAGTTTCCATGTCATCTTCTGATTATGGGTCAATGACGTGACGTCCCCTTTTTTTGTGTCCGAGTGCAATATTTCCTTCCATCATGAATTGAGTATTTCATCACATTTATTTCTTAATTCTATGAAACCTGTGTTATTTGATCACATCTTTAAACTATTAAAATATAACATGTTTTTTTGTGTTTTGGTTCCTCAAACCCCCAAAATGTCAGGTGGTGCAACCGTCCTGACAAGTATCCACAGTAATTAAACTCTAAAAATTGAATGTCAGTTATTGTAAATGGAAATTAAAAATACAGTGGCATTATTTTATGCTTGAACCTTTTTAAATGAAACATTCTTTGCAAATAAAAAGAATTTTAAAGCTGTTGAGAAATGTAAAAAACTTTTGTTCCGTAATTTTCACCTTGTCAAATGTCAGGGTGGTGCATCCGTAACATTAGACTTTTATTTTAAAGTGAAGAGAATAAAACAGGAAACNATAAAAAAGGTTTTTTCACTTCATTGGTGACTGGAACAATTTCCATGTCAGGTGGTACAACCAATGTAATAATGTGAAATGTTATTTTAACATCAAATTATTTATCTTATTCACAAATAAAAGACATGAAACACACAAAATGAAAATGTATGAGTCACTACAGACACTTGAGAGATACTTGCCAATAATTTCACACAGAAAAAATAACAGGAACATATAAATATATCTTCATGTATTTGGTTGAGCCACCTGACATTTTTGGGTGCTCAAATTAAAAATACTAACAAATAATGAACCTAAAAACTTTGAAATGTTGGTCAACTACTGAAATCTGTTAGAAAACATAATTCTTCACTCAGAAATATGTTTTTATCCATTTTCAAAGAACTTTTTAAAAATATGTTTTCAGACCCTCTTTTTGTCATTGACCCTTATATCACAACTTTACACCCACTTTTGGGAGAGAAAAGTATAGTTATGAACAATAACACTTATAACTAAAAACTAGTTGAAAAACTTGAACTATTGAAAACATCAAACAACCATGAAACCACAAAACACATTTACAATACTATTCCCTTCCTGTGCTTAGTTTTATTTGTTTATAATTAACTTCTAATTTACCCTATCTTATTGTAAAGTTCCTGTAACTTCACCTCTGATTGATATAAAATGCTGTTTCTGGTGATCTCTTTGCATATTAATGACTGAGATGCCAAAATGTGGTTTGTTTGCGATATTCATGATAAAGTTAAACATTAGAAAAAAAGCCATCAGCTTCACTTTCCGAAACAGAAATCCAGAGTAGTAAACTAAAAAACAGACCCAACAAAACAGTCATACCACATACTACATCCAAAAGTAGTAGTGTATACTACTTTCATGTGTAGTATGCAGTAGGCGGTTTGGAAAACAGCCTAAGTCTGGATAAAGTCTCACCGTTGGCGACGTAGGTGATTTTACAGGTGATGTTGTCTCTGCTGATCTCTTTGTCTCCCTCTGGTGGACTGACAAGAGTCTGACAGATCATGCCAATGTTGATTTTGGCTCGAACGCACCGGCTGCTCGGCTGCAGGACGACAGAGAGAGAGAGAGAGAGAGAGAGAGAGAGAGAGAGAGAGAGAAGGTTAAGAAAGATCAGCAGCTTAAGAATCATCCAGAACCATCCGTGAATAATCTCTGATTACCTGAGCGTCATCGTGATCCACGGAGAAGTTACAGACCAGCCAGGTGTCGGGGTCGTTCTCATTGTTGGCTACGATCTTCCTCATGGCCGAGAGGTAGAGGACGTCTCTCTGGGACGCAGGCCACACTCGCTGAAACACGAGAAGAAACGTTATTTCAGATTCAGAGCATTTATTATACCTATTTAAAACTTATTTACTCCTAAATTTGATGGTTCATGTGGTGGAAATTCATATTAGCCTGTGTCAGGATATTTTTATTCTTCTTAGGACCTGAAAAAATCTTTTCAATTTTTTTTCAAAACATATATTTAAAAAAAAAGGTGTAGACAAACATTTGAGGGTAAAACAGTGTAATAACTATAAATTATTCAGTGTTAAAATGGATGAAAGAGAGTCAAAATGTTTCGCAAAGCATTAAAAAAAGATAATTCATGAAATTACCAAAAAAAAAAGAAAGGAAGTCAAACAAAAAAATAGTTGTGTTTACATTAATTTCACTCTTTTTTATGTTGAATGTTCTGTTACAAATATTTGAAGAAAAAAAATTGAAAAGTTTTTTTTCATGCCTTAAGACAAATAAAAACACTCAAAGGAAAAATCCAGACACTGGTTTTCATAATTCATGCATCAGAGGGTTAAAGATACAGAGAGCAGGAAAAACAGACGCGTGATTCTCACCTTGTGGGTTTGATAAACGACCACGGCGCTGTCTGACAACGACTCCACAACGTTGAAGTTCTCAATCGTTGCTAAAAGAAGCAGAAAATGAATCTGTTAGCTCTTTAAAAATCAGAGCTGACTGTTTCATGAGTTCAGAGCTTGTGTTCAGAGACGTACTCTCCCAGTCGTTGCGGTAAGCAGTGTCCCAGAAATAGTGGCACACCTCGTGACCTGTGACCCCCTTCACTGAGTGAGTGGCCTTCAGAGGGTCCAGAACGATCCCGTTTTCCTCCACCTCTCTCCTGTACACCTGAAGAACATGAGAAACTCACATTTAGATCTGATGTATATAAATAAACTCTTTGACGTGATTGACAGAGTGTAACGTTCACACCTTCATCTCGCCCTCCTCTACCACCAGCTGCCAGTTGGCGTCTCCGCCCACGTCCTGCAGAGAGTAGGTCATGTGATTCTGCACCATCTCCTCCACCTGTGAGTAGGAGGACAGGAACAGAGAGGATATATAATTTATGAAGTAATAATACCACAATGCTCCTTATATATCAGCTGAGTCTGGTGTTTAAAGTGTCAGAGACTGAACATTAAACTTTCCCCACTGCAGAAAGGAACCCAAAAAAACAGACTTTTATTTTGAAAGGACAATAATGGCTTTACTATGATATGTCTTAGTGCTGCCAGTTTCGTTAAAGAAAGTTATTTATGTTTCGTTTCTTCACATACAAATGATGTCTGACTAAAAGAAAGTACATTTGGGCGTCAATTCTCTTCGAGTTTCTTAATGAGAGTGGCTCGTATTAAGTCTACACACTGCAAAAACTGAAATCTAAGCAAGTCATTATGTCTTATTTGTAGTAAAAATTGTCTTATTGTTCTTAATTTGAGCCACATTCACCAGACCAGGTCATGAAAATGTCTTATTTCAAGTTTTTTTAAGACAAAAATGAGGTGTAAATTGTTTGTAACAAGTCAAAAAAATCTGCCAATGGGATAAGACGAATTCACCCGGGAAGTTTCTTGAAATTAGAAAGATGTCTTAAAACAAGAATCTTTTATCTTATCCCATTGGCAGATTTTTTTTTACTTGTTACAAGTAATTGATGCCTCATTTTTGTCTTTAAAACACTTGAAATGAGACATTTTTATGACCTTGTCTAGTAAATGTGTCTCAAATCAAGAATAGTAAGACAAATTTTACTGAAAATAAGACATAATGACTTGATTAGAGTTCAGTTTTTACAGTGCAGTAGGGCCGAACGATTTTAGAAAAAGATGTAATTACTCGAGATTTCTAGTCAGGTGAAATTATCTTGCTGCATGGAAAGATAATTTCACTAGTTTTAAGATATTTTTCCATCAAATTTAGCGTTTTTATCTTATATTCAGACTCTTTTTTCAGTGTAGGTCTGAGCAGGTGACACACAGAGAGGAGGATTTACCTCTGAGCTGTATCTGTGGACAGGATGAGGGGGGGCGCTGACTATCGGAGCAGGGGGGGGCTGACTATGAGGCTACAGGGAGGATGAGGATGAAGAGATGAAAAAAAGAAATCAAGGAGATAAAGAGACAAAGTTATAAAAACAGAACATGAGATGTGGAAGGGAAAGAAAATGAGAGAAGAGGGGATGAAAGTGGAGCAGTGGGAGGGATGAGAAGTGTGAAAAGCATCGATTAACCTTGGTGGAGAATCTGTGCGAGCCAGAGGTGGAGTAAACGTCTGCAGGAGGGACGGGGCTGGATCTCTGTATCCTTGTTTTCTCTGTTTGACACTGAACACAAAGAGATATTGACTTTTAGAAACGTGGAACTTTAATTAAAGCAGAGGTTGTGTTCACGATCTCCTCCTCACCTGTTCTTCGATTTTATCTTGTCTGTCGAGCGCAGCTTCGACCGCGTCAAAGAATTCGTCTTCATTGATGAGGCTGTTCGGACCCTCCTGTCAAAACGAGAGAAAAGAGGACTTTAAAGGGAACCCAGACTGTAAGGACTAACACGCATGAATGTGCTTAAATGTTTGTCTCAAACTAGAATTTGTTGTTAAAAGACATAACAAATTGTTTTTTCTTTAAAAAAAAATACAGTTTAAAACACAGTTTCTATCCTTTGGGCGCAGCCATTGTTTTACTGCTGCAATGCATTCTGGGTTGATGATGTAGATTGGTTGCTTGGTGCCGAACATCTGGATTTGGCCGTTTACTCACTACTAGTCGCCGTAAGTCACGAGGTTTGAGGAGGGAAAAAAACATAATAATGCCACATGTGGCTGCTTTTGGGTGCACTTTTCAGTCCAAAGGAAACAAGGAGACTGATGTTAGTCTGCACAGCTTCCCAAAAGACAAGAAAAGAAGGAAGTTGTGGGAAATCGCTTGTGGGCGTAAACAACTTCCCATGGAGCCGCGGCTATGTTCTGGACACTTCTCCCCAGAAGCATTTGCTGCATTTAGCCGGCCCATGCTGATGAAAGAGCTGACAGGTGTGGGTCATTATAAACGGAGACTAAAGCCAAATGCTGTGCCGACTATTTTCCAACACAAACCCACAAAACTTCCTCTGGAAACCACTGAAGTCCGCTCCAGGACTTATATGATCCTGTATGAGATCCAGCCCGGTGCAACCATAGACTGTATAATAAGTGGACGTAACGACGTTCGGCTCAAACTGAAGCCTCCAGCAGATGCCCCGCCCCCTGGTGTCTGGCTGCAGTATAGGTCATAAGCCCCGCCTCCCCATGTATTCCAGATATGAGCCGGGAAAACTTAAAAAAATTACGATACCTCGTAGAAACGTTTCTCTCATCTTTACACTAAGGTAGTATGACGATGTCATCTGGCTGCATGGTGTTCAGGTGTTTTTTTTACTGAGAAGTTAGTTTCTCATTAGTTATTGGACGTTAAAAACTGCAATATAAGTTTCGTTTTCGTGAGTAGTTTTTACCGGGGATATAAGAAACTTCGGGGAAGAGCCAAAAGGAGACTAAACCTTCTGAAGAAGAAGAAATAAATATTTTTATTTCTCTTTTTTACTTGGCTCCACCTGAAATTCTCCACTGCGCAGACTCTGGCTGCACAATGGCGGCTAGAGAAACTGGGTTTTTTGGCTTCAAAATCGTAGAACGGTGACAGGCGGAAGCACGCTGTCCATTCTATATACAGTCATTGGGTGCAACCATATGACATCACTACCCAGACGTTATTGCGGCGTAAACAACAATGGCGGCCTACAGGTGAAAATATTTCTTCAAATTTTATACAAACTAAGACATTTTGAGAGATTTTATTATCGTTCTTATGTAGCTGGTAAAAACACTGATCATTTAGGAAAATGACGTTCTGGTAGCCAGGGTTCCTTTTAAAACACACACGCTCAACTTTAAAATGCTCATGACTGAATTCAAGAGTCTCACCTCGTAATCCGGTCCTCCAAAGTGAGACTTCTTCTTCAGCTCGTTCAGCGCAGACTTGTAACCCTCCTCTATTCTTCTTCTCTTCTCCATCTCCTGCACAGGCAGAAATCCACCAGTTAAACCAATTGTAGAGAAGAATTTGTGAAACGCATACGCTGACAGTCTTTCCATGAGAGAGGCATGTGCTCGATTAGATCCTCATGTTTCTCACCTTATCCAGTCTCCTCTGCCAGCTGTCCTCCCTCTTCACCATCAGGTCGATGCAGTGGGACAGAGTGGCCAGGATCCCGGCTGTGGTGGCCTTGAATGTGATGGCCTCACCCTTGAAATCGATGCCGCTGATTCCCTTGGGACTCAAGGCCTGGAAAACTACGCACAAGAGGAGAAGGAATAAAACTTAAAGCAAACACCAAATATTAATGGAGCAGATTTAACCACTAAAATGTGCAGAAAATACTTTATCAACAGGTCCACAGAGAACTCATGGGTCATGGTTACTTTGATAGAGAGATGTTTCCCTGATTGTCAAATACTTTGAAGCATATTCAAGAGTAATTTGATCACATTTCTGCAACCAGATTGAATCAAGGATGGTAAAACTCAGAGTTCAGCAGAGTTAAATATCTAATCCTGAGTCACTGATGACATGAGTTGCTCAAAAATCTATTCATTTATCCAGATTTAACTTGTGAAAATCCGGGCCAATGATACGGGAACAATGATACGTTTTCAGAGGCTTGAAGGGTTTTATTTGATCATTTGTTCATATCAACGAAGAAAATCAGAGAACATATAAATATCTCAATATCCTTGATATCTGTGAGTGGCACAAAATATTGAGCAATGTTATTTAAACAGAGGAAAATCTTGCATGAAACAAGGAAAAGCTGCTTTTTTAGTTTTTCATCTTGACTAAAGTGCAATAACTAAAAATTCTTGCATTTACTTTTACTTGTGATTAAATGCGACTGTACAAAACATTCATTCTGCATGATTATTTTTTTAAACTAAAAAGAGCAGAGTGCATTTTGGTGCAAATAATCTCATTTCAAATTGGAGATTATGATCAGACATATACAGTTGTGCCTCAAAGTTTACAAAGTTTTTCAAACACATTTGTGTTCACTTTTGTGCATTTATCAGGACAAAACCACCAGAGTTGTGTAAACTTCTTAACAGGGTCATTTTTGAAGTTTCTGTTGTCATTATGATTTAAAAAGAGTAAAAAATTTTTTCAATAAATGTCTTCACCCGACCTCTAACCATGAGTGATAGAAAGGATTTTGTGTTATCATTCATATTTTCTGAGAAAAGGCTGAAAAATCATAAATTCGGCTGTGAGGTGTAAACTTTTGGGCACATCTGTCTATCTGGGTGTGCCCAAAAAATTTTCCAAATTATCTTGCCAATTTTTGTCGCTTTTTTTGTCCATTTCAGCCACTTTTCACACTTATCTTGCCACTTTTTGACTATTTTTTTCTACTTTTTAACTATTTTCCAACTTGTCTCCCAACATTCTCACTAATTTTTGCTGCTTTATGACAATTTTTTTCTGGGTTTATGTTATTTGTAGTGCTACTTCTTGCTATTACTACTTTCTTACTGTTTTTTATTAAGTTTCTTCCTGATTTCTTTTGTCAATTTTCATCCATTTTTGCTACCTTCTGACAATTTTCCAAGTTTGCCCAAATTATCTTGCCAATTTTTGTCCATCTTAGCCATTTTTCAGTCTTGCCTTGCCACTTTTAGATGACTTTTTTTCTATTTTTTCAGTATTTCCCAACTTGTCTTCCAACATTTTCACCTATTTTTGCTGCTTAATAACCATTTTTTTCCCAGTCTATCTGTCTGAAGGTATGAGACTTTTTCAAGATACCTCAGAAAGTCCTCATCGTCCCTTTAATTTAACATAGAGGCATAAATTGATTTAGACTCACAGCTTTAAGAATGAATTCTGCATCACTCACGTTTTTCTTTGCTGCCGTTGTTGTTGTTGTTGTGCATAAACTCTCCGTCCGTCCGAGTGTTTGGGAAGTCGTCTTCGTCATCCTCCACGACTGAAAGCAGAGAAAGCGGGTTTCAGAGAGGAAACATCAACAGGTAGCTGCACACACACACACACACACACACACACACACACACAGCAGTTCGAGTCCAGCTGAGCTGCAGGGCCGGGCAGCGCCTTGTGGCCCATTCAGAGCTGAAAGTGCAGCCCACGGACCATCAGACTGACAGAACTCTGCTGAGCAGGACAACATGACAATGCTCTGGTTTCATCTTTAGAATGGACAGAGGGTGAGAGAGGAAAGGAGAGCGAGAGGGAGGAAGGGAGAGAGGGAGGTGAGGAGAACAAAAGCGGGGCTTCATCCGCGGGAGAAACACAGCGACAGGCTGCCATGAGCAAATGTTGAGCCGGCCAAGACGGGGCGAGGGTGAGGGGGCTGGAAGAATAACTGCTCTCTGAGTCACAACACACACAAACATGTTCCCGACAAGAATTCAAGAATCTCAACAAATATTTGCTTTATCTACAACAAGAGCCATGATAGTCAAGGTCTGACAGGGCATATGCTTCCCAAATCCCCTTTCCCAGTCTTATTTCTTACTTTTCCTGACGAGAATCTACTTTTTCTAGCTGTTAAGTGCATATATGTTGCTCACAAAACATACTAAGAGTGCTTAGTGTGCTCGTGTGCTTGTTGTTTTGATTATTTTTATTTTTTGTGTTGTGTACTTATGCTTTTACTCTTGCTGTAAAGTTGTTGTAAAGTGATCTTGAGTGTCCAGACAGGCGCTTTTTTTAAATGAAATGTATCATTATTATTATTAAGAATTAAAATCCATTGTCTGTCAGCTGTGGAAAGTGATACATGATGCTTCTTTCTTAAGAAAACTCTATCTATTAGATATGTGTTGTTAGCCCCTGATAATAATATTTAACTTCAAACAGATCAGTGCAATGTGAAAGCTTGTTTTCCCAAGTCACACTCGAGAATTTCACATTTTAGTAAAAACTGTAGCCTGTAAGCTCTTTACTTTTACTACATGAAAATAAGAAAATAGAAATGCTATTCAGTAGACTAACATGATTCATAATTCTATATTGATTTCCTGCAGGACAATTTCATAACAGGACTATAATTTTCTGTCACCTAATGACGTCAAATGACGCGGCGAAGGTTGAAGTAGCTTTTTGAACAGGGACACTGAAAATAGCTACTTCATCCGCTAAATCTGTGCCTTTTTGTCACAAATAATTACAAAAATCAGTGATTGTCTTATTCTACTACCCCTTTCATACCATATTAAGTGTTTATCCAAAAGAAAATTTAACCTGCCATATGCTCTTTCAACTCTTTTGAATCAGACCATAAAGAAGGTGAGTCCATCAGGGTCAAAGAGAAACAAAACATTTTATGACATCAAAGTTGTGTGTTGTTTTGTTAATTTACAGGCTACAAGGGAGGAAATGTGTTAGAGGTGGGGTAAAATATTGATTAAGCCTGATCCATTATGGCTTTGGCAAATCCTCTGAATCTATTCACTTCTTGGCCAGTGGAGGGCGCTGTGTGTGTGATGGACAATGGACAAAACGACAACAAAATGGCAAATAAAGCAAGCAACAACAGCAGAATAAAGTCAGCTCCACCAACTCTATGGGCACGAAAAAGAATATTTTAAAGTTGTCAACAGAGACTATAATTATTTGTGTATTTATAATTTTTACTGGATTGATACCAAAGCAATTAAATCAACATCAAATCGAATCACTACCTAGAGACTCAAAATCTAGTTGAACCCAGCCCTAAAATAATCAAATTCATGAGAATAAAAGCTTAATTGGGTATGTCTTGAAAAGTTTTGCTTTTAAGTTAAAGTTGCCCCAGGCACAGAGATGGAAAAAGTACATACTTCCTGTGCTTAAGTAGAAGTACAAATACTTGTGTAAAAAAAAAAAACTGAGAAAAGTAAAAGTACAAATTCATCTACTTTACCTACGTAAAAGTGAAAACAGAAGTAAGGAGTAGAAAGTTATCAAAAATATAAAGACTTAAGTTGAGTGCAGATACCTGAAATATCTACTTCAGTAAAGGAACAAAGTATTTGTACTTAAGCACTTTCCACCTCTGCCCAGGCATTCGGGCAACCGTTAATGTCAGACCCTGAGAGTGCAACAAAATTTAAAGAGTCTATTTCGTCAAAATGAAATAGCGGTGCAGTTGTGTAAAATATTGACCACAGCATGCCAAAAAAGAGAGGATGTAAAAAAACCCAGATATCAAGAAATGTAAAATACCAAATGTTAAAATGCAAGAAATATTCAGTGTCACCATGAAAGACAGAAAAAAAATCCAACCAAAGATCTTTGAAAGATTTATCAGAAAGAAAATATCTGTCATCAGAGATCGCGTGGAGCTATTTTTTCAGTATAATTATCTTTATTTCCCATCTGCTTTGGGGTTAAAGAGAGTTCAGGTGCCTGCAGGTCGTACCTTTATCCCTCTGCAGCTCATCCTTGGACACGGCGTCTGCACAGCTGTCGAAGTATTTCTGCAGCGTGTCCACCTGCCTGCACAGGATGTCCCTGAACGTCTCCATCTCTGCCAGCTTCTCCCTCAGGCTGTGGCCCTTCTGCGGAGAAACAGAGTGGTCAGGCTGTTGTTTGTGTTTACAAACTACATTATAATTACAAACATCTCCAAGCTTCTTCAGCCTGAGTGAACATTTACCCTGAAGGAGGACGTGGAGGTGGCGGAGTAGCCGCTGGTGGCCGAGGTGAGAGACAACATGGAGCCGTGTCTCCGCAGACTGGACTCTGAGCCATAACCAGAATCAGCCTGTCAGGAC
>RPOG01004503.1:0-34754 GCA_008086565.1 Thalassoma bifasciatum | reverse complement strand
TTCAGGAGATACAGTTTCTCTCAGCTGATCCGTGAATCATTGTGGATTCTATGAATATGAATAAAAGCACAAAAACTTTTCTGTCACATTCATCAACAAACAACTGTGTACTCTTTTTAAATCAGAACGACATTCTTCTTCCTGACCATTCTTCTTGGCAAAAAGCCTCCAGTTCCTGTAAATTCTTGCTCTGTCTTGCATGAACTGCAGGTTTGAGATCTCCCCAGAGTGGCTCAATGATATTGAGGTCAGGAGACTGAGATGGCCACTCCAGAACCTTCACTTTATTCTGCTGTAGCCAATGGCAGGTCCACTTGTCCTTGTGTTTTGGATCATTGTCATTGTCTCATGTGCAGCTTCTGGGCTGATGAGTGTAAATTATGACTTTTTATCTCAAAATTCTGATTAAGCACTTTAAAAGTTTGACTTTCATCTCAAATTTAAGATTTTTTTACCTTGAAATTTGACTCTTTTATCTCAAAATTTAGACTTCTTATCCTAGAAATTTCACTTTTTTCACAAGAGTTTGCCTTTTTTCTCATCATTTTATGTTAAACTTTGACTTTTAATCATAGAATTTTGACTTTTGTCCTCAAAAGTTTGACTTTCTTTTTCAGAATTCATATTTACAAATGTCAGTGTGCTCTTATTTCTCTTTTGAGGAGGGTAAACTCATGGAAAGTGATCAAAAACTGCAGGTTTGTGGCTCAATGATATTGAGGTCAGGAGACTGAGATGGCCACTCCAGAACCTTCACTTTATTCTGCTGTAGCCAATGGCAGGTCCACTTGTCCTTGTGTTTTGGATCATTGTGATGTTTTCTTTATCTAAAAATATTATAGATTTTCAATTGTTTTCTTTGTGTGTGTTTCCTTTTCAATGATTATATGATGTCCTTTCAAAATAAAAGATCAAAGCCCCATAATACGATCCTGGTATCATCAGCGTAAACGTTTATTGAGTTGTGTTTTTCTTTGCATCCTGACGCTCAGCTGTTGGTAACTTATGCACGTCTGTATTTTATTTTGTAATGTTGGTTTTAAAAGGTGAATTATAAATAATTATTTCTTCTTTATTCAAAGTTTCGTTCTCTGCAGCTGAATTAATTTATTAGGAATCAAGTTTTTAATATTGAGGCTATTTTGGTTTTCATTCTTGAGACTTCAAAGGGGATTTTTTTTTTGCTCATTATCAGTTTTAACTCTTTTCCCATGTGAATATAAACATTTAGTTTCATGAAACACTTTCCCACCCTCGAAGTATTAACTCAGAATAAGTTTCATTTCTGATTTTCACAGCAGGAGGTGACGGATCACTGCTTCAAAAACACATGACTGAGAATGTAAAGTTTTTAAATAGGGGTCGAAAGTTTAAGAGTAAAAACTAAACTCGGACAAAATGTCCCAAAAGAACAGAGAGTACTTAATTTGTTTATTTCTTCTTCAATGAAAGATGAGACAGTCTTTAAGATTACTTCTGCAAAAAAAAGGAAAGAAGAGTAAAAAAAAAAGTGTTTCCCTGCAAATGTTTTGCAAGACTTAGTCAGAAAAAGTTCAAACATTCGTCTTAAACTTCTGTTTTAGTTTTTTTCTCTCTTTTCCTTCTGTCTGAATTTTGACTTGGACGTAAATAATCCTGTAGTTTGAGTTTTTGTTTGAGTCTCTGTTTAAAACTTCATCCTTTAACTGAGGCTGTCAACAGAGAATTAAAGCCACATTAACAAATAAAAGGAGTTAATTTATGAGGTTGATGACTTATTATTTTAGAATAAAGATGAAAATTTACAAGAAAACATTGATAAATTAACCAGAATAAAGTCAAGAATTTGCAAAAATAAAGTCATAAATGAATGAGAATGAAGCCAAATATTAATGAGACAGATGTCACAATTTTAAGAAAGTGAATTAATAAAAGTACAATACTATAGTCATAGATTTATGGGAATATAGTCATATATTTATGGTTTAAAGTTATTTATTTATTATAATAATAATGTCAACAGGTTTTCGGGAACAATGTTGTAGAATAATGAGGATTAAGTAGGAAATTTATATGAATAAAGTCATAAATTTATGAGAATAAAGTCTTAAATTTATGACAATAAAGTCATATAGTTGTGAGAAAAACGTTGAGGAATGATGAGAATGAATAAAAATAAAATAAAAGAATAAAGTGAAAAAAATATGGGAATTAAGTCATAAATTTATTTGAATAATTTAATCGATTAATTAAAATAAAGGGAAGATTTATGAGGCTCAAGTTATTGATCTTCTAGAATAAAGCCACAAATTTATGAGAATAAAATCTTTGATTTATGAGAATAAAGCCATAAAGCTGTGAGGAAAAAAAATTGAGGATTGATGAGAAAGAATAGAAATAAAATAAAAGAACAAAGTTAAAAAAAATGGGAATAAAGTTAAAAAACAGAATTAAGTCATACATTTATTTGAAAAATTTAATCAATTAATAAAAATAAAAACAAATTTATGGGAATAAAATCATTAATATATGAGAATAGAGTCATAAATCTGTTAGAATAAAGTCACAGGTTTGAGAGAGGAAAGTCAAAGATTAATGAGAGTTAAGTCATAAATTTATGAAAAAGTCTTAGACTACTTTGAAAAAGTCATAGTTGTATGAAAATACAGTTAAAAGTGAATTAAAAAAAGGTAATTTAAGTTTCTATCTTGTCTCTCAGAAAAGCAGCAGAGCAAAATGAAGAATGTGGAACATCTTGTGAAGTTAAAAGGAAAAATACAAATCAGGAAACGCTCCATGTTTTAAGACAATATAAAGAAAAGTCATCAGTATTAGTAAAAGGTTTTTGAAACGTTAAAAATCTCACTCAGACTTTTGCAGCCGTGCGTTCTGGGTGGGACACACACACAAACATGTTTGAGCTGAAAACTCTTCATACAGTTTGTTTGTGTTTGAGCCTGAAATAAACAGAACATTATGAAATTACAGGACGAATTTAAACTACGAGTCTGTGTTTGTGCTGCTCGTCTGATGAAAACAAACTAAAGAGACTCTCTGTGCGTTTACAGATTCTCAGGTTTGTCTGAACGAGCGTCTGTGACTGAACAAATGAAGATCTGCAGCTGGAGATTCACTGATCTCCGCTGTAATTTGTAATTTGCCGTAAACGAGGCCTGAGTCGTGTGTGACGGCTCCTGCAGGGTTTTTGTGAGCGCCGGTTCCTGAGCGAGGAGGTTTCCTGCCGTGATTTGTGTCCTTCAGTCTTCTGTAAAGTTTTAGGGCAGAGAGGAGTCAGGCGCTAATTTGGAGGATGAAAGAGGCCCAGGTTTTTCCAGAAGGATCCAGAGAGGGAAGCAGCGTGGGATTCTGGGAGAAAAGAGGAGGAGGAGGGAGGAGTGGACCACACAGACGATGGAGATAAGATACATGTGAACTCACAGCTTCAGAAAAACCTCCACATGCTGAAACTCTTTGCACAGAAAACCTGCAGCTGCAAAATAAAAGTCTGTTTGTTCTTCAAGCTGCAGACTTTTGCTTCCACTTTACACCCTGAGGATATTTGTCTGCAAAAGCTCAAACAAACAAATTCCTGCACCAAAACATCAGAAGCAAAGATTCTTTATGGTTCTCTTACAAACGTGATGAATGTTTTCATCAACAGTTGATTTTAGTGGATGTAGTTTAACGCCACTCTTTAGATTTTGAAAAGGTTTCATTGGTCATAAGATATCAAGAGTCAAGCATCAGGATGCAAAGAGAAACCCAACTTTAAACTGTGTGTTAGCAATTCAATTCAACTTTACAACTGTATTTTGGGGCTTTGAGCTTTTATTTTGAAAGGACAGCTTTAGAGAGGGATGGGAAATATTGGAGGAGAGAGAAATGAAGGGCAACAAATTCTCGCCAGGATCAGAACTTGATCCAATGACTATCAAGACAACAAAGACTGAAGCCTCTTTCCGAGCTAAGAACCCGTTTATATGACAATGTTTCATTTGAAAATGCCTTGAAAAAATCTGTATTCGAACAGAAACTCTGTCCTATGCATGCAGAGTTTTACCAGAAATGCCAAAAAAAAAGGATCATCCCCAGTTAAAAAAAACCTCCACATAAGTTTCAGCATGTCCCTAAGAAAAAAGGAGCAACTTCATGAGAGAAAAAGTGACGATAGATGGATGAATGTAACTCTCTCTGTCAAGTTTTTACTTCATACACGTGATTTCATGAGTCTGATTTGTACAATATGAACATATTTCAATGCTTACGATACGTAGAACAGGGTAATGCCGTGTTTGTACTGTATATGAGTATGCATGTTTGCAAAATAGCATATGAAGTTTTTCTGCAGTCTCAGAAATGTGATTCTAGTCGTCTTTGTGCTGTTTGAGCCTGATTTCAGGCTTTTATTGTTACTAATCTTTATAAATACTGTACCATGCCTTGTGCATACTATAAAATATGAGTAGCTGAATATCTTTCTCCTCTTCTTCCAGATTCAGTTTTTATGTCCTGAAGAGGAGAAAACATCCTTCAGTAGCTTGAGATTGGGAGATTTGCAAAGCAAAGAGAGTTTAATTCTTCTAAACTGATGAGTTGTGAACCAAAACCAGTTTTTTTTAATTATTTTTTATAATCAGACTGTAATCATGTTTATTGCTGCTTTTTTGAATGGGTGTGTATGTGGATTTTGGGGCTTTTGGGATCAGCCTCAAGTGGACATTTGGGGAACTGCATTCACAAGTTAAGACTGAAAGTTTCTGCTTGATTTGACGGGACAGTTTCCTCTCTTTATTTTTCAGTGAGTGAGTAGTTGTTGGTGTTTTGGGATGGAGGAGAAGTGAGTGTTTCTGTGAATAAGAATTTATTTTGATAGCTAAAGAGCAAAGTAGTGTTTTCACCCCCCCAAATATCCTCAAATGAGCCCATTTCTGCACATCTTACCTCAAAAATAAAACTCAAATGAGAGAAAACCTCACACTTTGGATTTAATCCCCCCATGAGGCCTTATTTTTCCAGGAAAGAGCGACGACAGACTGTGATATTCCTCTGACAGAGTCGTCTTTCTCATGTAAAGGTGATCAGTTCCTGCAGGTCGGTGGGCCTCACACTCTCACACCAGCTCCACTCCTGTGTGTTTTCCAGAAGAAAACCTCCAAGATCTGAACCAAGTCTCCTTCCAAGAAGCTGCCATATTTTCCTGGTACGCTCCCCGAACCCCCCGCCTCTCATAACCGCAGCACAGCGCGGCGTTTCCAATCTGGTTTCAGGGGATGGTATAGAAAAAGGAGGGTGGGGGGGGTCCGCTCTTTACGATCCACGGGGGCCCAAACTGTTTGCAGGAACTGTTCTCTGTTCTGTATTGTTGGCTGTGTTTTGAGGTCGGACCTTGAAAGCGTCCTGACTGGTAATCAGCAGTTTTTAAGATGATCAAACAGACTCTTTTATGACGGAGGACAAAGGCTCTGACAGGGGAGGTGGGGGGGCNAAGCAGCAAGGCCCAAAACCAACATTGAATGGCCGTGACCTTTGACCCCTCAGGCGGCGCTGCATTAAAAACCCACATCAT
Source organism: Thalassoma bifasciatum (assembly GCA_008086565.1). Classification (NCBI taxonomy): domain Eukaryota; kingdom Metazoa; phylum Chordata; class Actinopteri; order Labriformes; family Labridae; genus Thalassoma; species Thalassoma bifasciatum. Next base: position 29,209 of record RPOG01004503.1, on the reverse strand, counting down.
TGTGTAAAGGATATTAGCACGTGGGCTCAGGAACACTTCAGAAAACCATTGTCAGTTAACACAGTTCATCACTACATCTACAAGTGACAGTTCAAACTCTACCATGCAAAGACAAAGTCACACATCAACAACACACACAAACGCTGCAGAACTCTTTTTGGAAATCATGGACGTGGTGTCCTCAGGGCCAAAGAGGAAAAGGACAATCAGGATTGTTCTCAGAGCAAAGTTCAAAAGCAGCATCTGTGATGGTATGGGGGTGTGTTAGTGCCCAGTGCATCATGGGTAAGTGTCCCAGTATCTGTGAAGGCAGCATTAATGCTGAAAGGTACAAACAGGTTTTGGAGCAACATCTGCTGCCATCCAAGACACTTTGTCTTTTTCAGGGACGTCCCTGATTATTTCAGCAAGACAATGAAACCAAGACACATTCTGCTCCTGTTACAACAGCGTGGCTCCGTAGTAGAAGAGTGCAGCTACTACACTGACCTGCCTGCAGTCCAGACCTGTCTCCCATTGAAAATGTATGAATATATGCAAAAAACAAAAAAGTTTATCAGTGTGTTCAGTTGAATTTTGGTTAAACAGGATTAACAAAACATTGTTTTCTGGTTTTATTTACAATTTACACAACGTCCTGACTTCATTGGAGTCGGGGTTGCAACATCAGCATTCAATCTTTGACTGACTCACTTGTTTTTCTGTGTCATATTTATAATTTTTTCAATCCTGTTGGAGTTTCTTGAACTCTATTCTGTTTTTCTTCTTTGTCTGTCCTTATGTTATGGTTACGCAATCCATAAAAAAAAATCAGATAAAAGTGCATAAAAGTGTTTTTCTACATAGAATAAAACCTTGATTCTGACTGTATCCTTTCTTTTTGACATCTTTTTACACCTGAAAGTGTTGTTTTAGAAAATGAAAGGTTTCCTTCCGCACAAAAAAAATATAAAAGGGAGAATAACTTTTTTTTCTCCCAAAGGAAAGTTTCAAACAGAGTTTTAAAGTTTAAATGTGGAGACTGAGAGTAACATTCATGAACACAGTCTGTCAGTGAAACAGGCGTCAGTCTGACCACCTGTTAAACTCTGAGTATCCAGAAGACTCAAACTGTTCTCAGAAAACACACACACACACACACACACACACACACACACACACACACACACACTGTACAGAGTGTTTGCGCCTGAATTCAAAGTGTGCGGCAGCATGTGAGGAGAGCGGGGGGCGACTTTAAGGGTTTCTCTCTCAGCCAATAAAGCTGAAGGAAACCCCTCTAAACAGCCAATCAGAGCTGGGGAAGCTCTGCCGACAGCCAATCAGGAGGCGAGGAGGGAGAGCGGGTCCACGTGGAGCCCAAAACAGAGACAAACAGAACATACTAGGAACCAAAGAGAAGGGGAAACGTACAAATACAGAAGGGGAAAAAAAAGAGGGGGAAATGTGGGAAAAGAAAAGAGTCTTTAATGAAGAGGGTGAGAGAGGAATGTGAAGAAAACATTCATCATCCTTCACAAAGACCAGAGAGAAAACTACAGCTCATTATACTTCAATAACAAGGGTTTTCAGAAACACATTCAGTGGGAAAACTGATAATTCAAACATGTTCACTTTTCTTTAAAGTGCATTAAAAACCAGCAACATGAGTTAAATAACAAGATGTTTCAACTTTAGGAAAACTAATTTTTGTTCTTGAATTTCACCCTCTGCATTCTCATATCAACTCACCAAGATGTCTTGAGGGATTAATGCAAATATTGAGTTTCTTTTTCGAGACGTGTAAAAAAACAAAAAAAACAAATGAGCTTTAATTCATGAAGATGTTTAAAAACTTAAGAAAAACCTGAATTTTCTTGAAGGTTACTCACTGCATTCTCACGGCCTCTCATCATGAATTCTTAGGGGCTTTATACAAATATTTAAACAGATATATCCCGCAAACTTTTTCTGGACTTGTTAAAAACTGAAATCAGCTTTGGTTCATGAAGATGTTCAAGTTCTCAAGTAAAACCTGAATTTTCCTTTTCTCACGCTCATGAGTTCTTGAGGGATTAATGCAAATATCCAGTTTCTTTTTCTGGACGTGTGGAAAACTGAAATCAGCTTTGGTTCATGAAGATGTTTAAAAACTTGAGAAAACCTGGATTTACTTGAATTTTACCTGATGCGTGAGTTTCTAGAGGGTTAATGCAAATATTTTGTTTCTTAATTGGACTTATCAAAAACTGAAATCAGCTTTGGTTCATGCAGATTTTAAAAACTTGACGAAAACCTGAATATTCTTGGATTTATCCCTTTGCATTCTCATGTCAGCTTTCCATGCGTTCTTGAGGGATTAATGCAAATATTTTGTTTCTTTTTCTGGACTTGTGGAAAACTGAAATTAACTTTTATTCATGAATGTGTTAAAACTCTCGAAGAAAACCTGAATTACCCTGAATTTTACTTGCTGCACTCTCATGTCAACTGGCAATGAGTTCTTGGAATGTAAACAAATATCTAGTTTCTTTACTGGACTTGTCTGAAATTGAAATCAGCTTTGGTTCATGCAGATGTTTAAAAACTTAAGGTGGACCTGAATTTTCTTGAATTTTACCTGCTGTATTCCCATATCAGCTCACCAAGAGTTCTCAAGGGATCAATGCAAATATCCAGCTTCCTTTTCTTGACTTGTGAAAAAACTGAAATAAGTTTTGGTTCATGAAGGTGTTCAAGTTCTCAAAGAAAACCTGAATTTTCTTGAATTTTACCCTCTGCATTCACATGTCAACTCACAATGAGTTCTTGAAGCATTTACACAAACATCCATCCTTGGTTCATAAAGGTGTTTTGAAACTTGAGGAAACCTTAAATTTCTTGAATTTTACCAGCTGTATTCTCATGTCAGCTCAAAGCAAGTTCTTGGAGGATTTTTCTTTTTTTTTTTTTTTTTTTTACAAATATTAAGTTTCTTTTCTGGACCTGTAAAAAAAAATGTAATCCGCCATAATTCATGATGATGTTAAAAAATACTTGAGGAAAACCTGAATTTTCTTGAACTTTACCAGTTGCATTCTCATAATAGCTCACAGTGAGTCCTTAAATGATTTTCGCAAATGTCCAGTTTCTTTTTCTAAACCTTGAAAAATTTACATCACCTTTGGTTCATGCAGATGTTTCAGGACTTGAGGAAAACCTGAATTTTCTTGAATTTTACCTGATGCATTCACACCTCAACTTGCAATGAGTTCTTGAAGCGTTTTACACAAACATCCAGTTTCTTTTTCTTGACTTGTCAAAAACTGAAATCAGTCTTGGTTCATAAAGGTGTTTTGAAACTTGAGGAGACCTTAAATTTCTTGAATTTTACCAGCTGTATTCTCATGTCAGCTCAAAACAAGTTCTTGGAGGATATTTGTTTTACAAATATTAAGTTTCTTTTCTGGACCTGTGAAAAAAATTAATCAGCTATAATTCATGATGATGTAAAAAAAAAACTTCATGAAAAACTAGAATTTTCTTGAATTTTACCAGTTGCATTCTCATAATAGCTCAAAATGAGTTCTTGAATGATTTTTTGTAAATGTCCAATTTCTTTTTCTCAACCTATGAAAAATTTACATCACCTTTGGTTAATGAAGATGTTTCAGGACTTGAGGAAAACCTGAATTTTCTTGAAAATTTACCCTCTGCATTCACGTCAACTCGCAGTGAGTTCCTGAAGCGTTTACACAAATATCCAGTTTCTTTTTCTGGACTTGTGAAAAAATGAAATCAGCTTTGATTCATGAAGATGTTTAAAAACTTAAGGAGAACCTGAATTTTCTCTAATTTTACCTGCTGTCTACTCATAACCACTCACCTTGAGTTCTAGAAAGATTACTTCAAACATGTAGTTTCTTTTTCTGGGATTGTCAAAAACTGAAATCAGCTTTGGTCCGTGAAGATGTTTAAAATCTTGAAGAAAACCTGAATTTTCTTGAATTTTACCTGTTGTATTCCCACATCAGTGCACTTCTTAGGAGATTTAAACATTTGCAACCATGATTTGCTTTCGTTGAACGTCATAACAGACTCCTACCCACAACTCTTAGAGGACAGAATCAGTTTTATTTAAAGGTGTAAAGAAGAAAATCCACACCTGAAACCTCACACACACACACTCTGATCGTCGTCACACACATTTGTTTGCGCAGTGTCGCGATGACTGACTGTCGTGATGACTGTGAGTTTTCACGCCGTACAGGAAGCTCTTTCCCTCCTGTAGCAGCCGCTTCTTTGTTTGTTTGTTTGTTAAACACGTGTGTGTGTGTGTGTGTGTGTGTGTGTGTGTGTGTGTGTGTGTGTGTCGCTGGTTCCTTCATCTGACAGCTGCGGCTGCGACAAATGCTCCGACGACAAACTGTGAACGAGTTCAGCAGCACCAAGGCTTCAAAACCACTTTCACGCCGAGGGACGCGTTTACACGAGCCGACGCTGACGGTGGATTCAGAACCAGAAGTTTCAAAAGCACATCATGTGATCTGCGACACCTGACGGCAGTTTGATGAGCTCAAACGTTCGGCTTCAGAAATGTTCTTTAGAGCGATTCTCCTGAAAGAAACCGCGACAAACATCCGTTTCTTAAGACTCTTCTTTTCATGTCCGACCTTTAACCCTCAGATTTTACAATAAATACCCATGAAAACCACAACCGTCAGCCCAAATCAGGTCACAGGTCTGTTACTGGAAGGTCTGAACACACACACACACACACACACCTGAAAAACACACACACACACACACACCTCCAGGCAGAAAACAGGTTGGCTCTTTTCACCTCAGTGGGCTGCTGACCTTAAAACCAGACTCTACATTTACTTCATTTTTCTGCCTCTTCTCCATGAACCTCAAAACAAAAACCTTTAAACACCCACATGATTGAGAAACCTGCCTTTAAAGGGAGATTCCACCAACTTTTGCATAATAAAGTCAGCTCAGCAGCAGCGGGGAGTCCGAGCTGTGTGTGAAATGACAGAGAAGTGTTTGTTCTTTATGAGGAGGTTCAGTAAAATCTACAGAAGTGACTCAAATGGCATCGAGTCAGTTTCTAGATTTGAGCGAAGGGATGATAGAAATATTGAGGAAAGTCTGAGAACAGACAGGGAAGAGCTGATGAGAAGATGTTATCACTGTGCATTGAAAGAAAATTGAAGACTCAGTGTTTTGGAGTTTCCTGCCCCAATTTCTTTTAAATTGCAAGATGTAATCACAAGTTTCACTCTTTAACCTGCAGAGGAACTTAAAATAAACTTCAGTTTGACTGTAGCTGGGTACCAAAATGAGAGTTTTTGCACCACTCGGGGTCAAAATAAAGCAGAAAATTCTTGTTTTAAAAAGTGTTGCTGGTGCAGGAGTGTTACAAAGCTGCAGTGGAAGTGGAGAAAGAAACCACACACACAACAATTCAAAGAAGCAGATCTTTGAGCTCATTGAGTTCTAGGATTTTAAAGTTGCACATTTTGCAGAATTGTGGTGAGACTCATCCGGGACAGGGACGATTTTGTGTAGAGAGAGCAGAGACTAAGCAACTGCACCGTAAAACCCAGTTTATGAACTTGCATGCAAATGTATTACCTTGTTCCTAGTCCAGAGAAATGTCTTATTTCAAAATATTAGAAAGTTGTTCTGGAAGCAAAGAAAACTAAAGACTCTCTGAAAGAATGTGGTCCGGCTGTTTCAAGATGCACAATAAGGAGGCACTTGAGGAAAAATGGGCTGAAGAAAGACATTTCTACACAAATGCCACAAAGTTTCCTGCTTACAATACGCCAAACAGCTCAGAGACAAGCCTCAAAACTTCTGGAACAAAGTCATTTGGAGTGATGAGAGCAAAAGTGAACTTTTTGTCCACAACCATAAACATTGTTCCATTTGGAGAGGAGTCAACAAGGCCTATGATGAAAGGTCCACCATTCCTACTGTGAAACACGGAGGTGGATCACTGATGTTTTGGGGATGTGTGAGCTACAAAGGCTCAGGAAACTTGGTCCAAACTGATGAATGAAGGATGAATGCAGCATGTTATCAGAAAATACTGGAGGAAAATTTACACTCATCAGCCCAGAAGCTGCACATGAGANGCAACTGCACCGTAAAACCCAGTTTATGAACTTGCATGCAAATGTATTACCTTGTTCCTAGTCCAGAGAAATGTCTTATTTCAAAATATTAGAAAGTTGTTCTGGAAGCAAAGAAAACTAAAGACTCTCTGAAAGAATGTGGTCCGGCTGTTTCAAGATGCACAATAAGGAGGCACTTGAGGAAAAATGGGCTGAAGAAAGACATTTCTACACAAATGCCACAAAGTTTCCTGCTTACAATACGCCAAACAGCTCAGAGACAAGCCTCAAAACTTCTGGAACAAAGTCATTTGGAGTGATGAGAGCAAAAGTGAACTTTTTGTCCACAACCATAAACATTGTTCCATTTGGAGAGGAGTCAACAAGGCCTATGATGAAAGGTCCACCATTCCTACTGTGAAACACGGAGGTGGATCACTGATGTTTTGGGGATGTGTGAGCTACAAAGGCTCAGGAAACTTGGTCCAAACTGATGAATGAAGGATGAATGCAGCATGTTATCAGAAAATACTGGAGGAAAATTTACACTCATCAGCCCAGAAGCTGCACATGAGACGTACTTGGACGTTCACACATGACAATGATCCAAAACACAAGGACAAGTGGACCTGCCATTGGCTACAGCAGAATAAAGTGAAGGTTCTGGAGTGGCCATCTCAGTCTCACAAGGCCAAGTCAAAGTTTTGAGATAATAGTCGTTAAAAGTCGACATTTTGCAAAAAAGTCACAGTTTTAAGATAAAAACTCAAATCTTCGAGAGAAAAAAAATCATAATTTTGAGATAAAGCTTAAGTTTTGAGAGAGATTTTGAGATAAAAGTGAAAATCCTTAGATGAAATGCAGAAATTAGAGATTAAAAATATAGAGATAATTGGTCAAAATTTTGAGAAAATGAATTCGAATTTTGGAATTAAAGATGAAACAAAACAAAACATTGAGGAAAAAGACAGATTTGAATTTTGATTAAGTCAAATTTTAAGACAATAAAGTCAAAATGTGACATATAAAATTATAGTATAAGGTTATAATTTCAAAATTGTGAGATAAAAAAGGTAAAAAAATCTGAGATAAAAGACAAAATTTTGAAAAAAAAAAGTCCAGTATTTGAGATAAAGGACAAAAAAATCAAAGAAAAAAAACAACTTTGAGATAAAAAGTCCATATTTTTTAAATTAAGATATTAAAATTGTTTGATGAAAAGTCGAAATGTTGGACCTGCCATTGGCTACAGCAGAATAAAGTGAAGGTTCTGGAGTGGCCATCTCAGTCTCCTGACCTCAATATCATTGAGCCACTCTGGGGAGATCTCAAACCTGCAGTTCATGCAAGACAGAGCAAGAATTTACAGGAACTGGAGGCTTTTTGCCAAGAAGAATGGTCAGTTTTACCATCTGAGAAAATAAAGACCCTCATCCACAACCAGCAAAAAAGACTTCAAGCTATTTAGCTACTTTTAATGTCTCAAGTGCAGCTTTAAAGAATCATTTACTGGTTGAATTTCTGCTTTAACAGCTGTTTGTGAACTCATTCTGCAGGTATTTTGTTTTCTAATGCTCCACAGATGAGCTGCAGCCTCATAAAGATAAATGAGATCTTTCTTTTTCTCCTGAAACATCAGCTCATCTGATCCCATCTGGAGTCAGAAACTTTGGTTTTCTGGTTACATTGCGTTGTTTTTTTGTATTCAGATGCATAAAAAGCCTCCGTTACCAAAGCGTCATTTAAAGTTACTGTAGAAACAATTTACAGGAACCAGCAGGAAAATTACACCTTTGAGCCCACTGGGTGTAAACCTCGGCCTCAGCACATACACAAAGAGAGAGATGGTTTAGATGGAAAGAAATGGGGCAGAAAGAGTGGAACGTCCTGTAAACACCGAGGGGGGGTTGATGCCCTTGGTCGTGGTCGTTCTGCAGACATGGGGGGAACATTCAGCGTTCATTTTCCTTCAGCAGCAGAGAAGATGTGAAACTGAAAAACCTAAACTTGACAGAGTGTGGTTTTCTTTACTCAGCCCGTGAGTCACTGAATGAAGTGATCGACTCTAAAAGACGAGCGGGGAAACTTTCTCTGCCTCACAGGTCGCTCTGTGTGTGTGTGTGTGTGTGTAGGAGTGTGTATGTTGATGCCTATAGAAAGAGATGAAGGTGAGATGATGTATGTTTCTGGGTTTCGGTCGTTGGTGGGAGGTAACTCTGCTCTGTACAACCCAACAACGTCATAACTTCACCCCAGAGAGAAGTTTCCTCCACTAAAAAACAAACAAAGCTTCTGGAAAGATTCGTTTTAGATCAAACCAGTTTGGTTTCAGATCTCTGGACCAGCTCTTCTTAAAGCCTGAAAGCTCACAGACGGATACACTAATTTATATTTTACATTATTGGATCTTAAAACACTTATAAGTAGAGTTTCAAAATGTGAGAGTGAGACAAAAAAAACTCTTAAAGCTGCCATATTACGCAAAATCCACTTTTACAGTTACGGGTTGCTAACGGAAATATGAGTCCCCAAGCATGTCTTCAACAATATTTTTTAAAAATCCATCTTCTCCTCTCTTCACAAGCTCCCTTTTTCTGAAAACCCGTCCTTAAGTGAGGTGTTTTAAAATCAAGACGGTTTTGACGTCACCGCGAAAACAGGAATTATCTTCAGGCCTAAATTTATGATCCCAGTGTTTAGTTTTTTTAGAAAACAGCCACATTCATGACTTTGGGACATCAGACTTCTGCATCAAATGATTTTTAACTGTTTTCAAAAGTTTAATATTGCACCTTAAACGTTCTTTCTCGACCACATGGTTTAACACATTTTGATTTACTACATTTCAATAAGAGGAGTCTCAAACTTAACTCAAACTAATTTAACCATCTTTACCATTTAGTAGAAGTTTGTGATGGATCTTGAGCTTTTTTTGTCTTGCACTTCTGCAGCCAAGTTGCTGAAATGACATGCTGAAGGCATAAAAATGTGCCATTGTTCTGCACTTTTTCTTTTAGTTTTTTTTTTTTCATGCAAAATGAATGTATTGCACAGGAGCATTCAATCACAAATAAAAATGAATGTTAGAATTATTATTTATTCATAGAAGCCTGTTTCTGACAGTTAAGACACAAAAAAAGTTAAAACTTGCTTTTTTATTTCAACTTTTTGACTTAATATGGGGAAAATATATCTCAACAAAAAGGTTTTCCCTTTTTTTTTTTCAACTGGTGGAAACAGCCTTCTATATTTATCGCACTTTAGTCAAGATAAAAAATAATTATTTTCCTTGTTTGATACAATATTTCCCTTGGTTAAAATAAAAATACTAAATATTTTGTGGCAAACTTACAGAATCAAAACTACCAGATATTTACGAGTAATTTATTTCTTTCTAAATAAGCATTTTTATGTGACTTTTTCCTACTTTTTGTGGTATTTATATAAAATTTCTTGCAATAATCATTAAGTGACACTTCAGCCTTTGGGTAGAGGTCGATATTTTAGAGACTAAAAGGTTTTAAGAAATAAATAAGAAATGCTAAAAAAACATTTGAAGTGTTGAAATGTGATGCTCAGCATTTCAACATTTGCTGAAAGGAAATGCGGGTGCCCCTCTAGTTTTAAAAATGATCAACAAGAACAGTAAGGCACTTTTGTTTTCCTATTTTAGAGGTTTTTCAGGGTTTTTTTTCTCACTGTTGTCTTAAACTTTTGATCAGCTGATGAACAGATTATTCCACTTTAGATTAGGGAACACATATTCATTAATTTATAGTCAATAAGTAATAATTAGTATTTAATATATGGAAAAGTCTGAATTCATGGTGCAATAGAGGTAGAATAAGGGGTTAATGCCTGCTTAATAAATACTAATTAGCTACTTATATGCATGTTAATAAGCACCTAGTTAATAGTGAATATGTGTTCCCTAATCTGAAGTGTTACCAAAAATTTAAACTTGTGCAATTTTTCCAGCTGGTCTTGAGATTATCTCCGACATCCTGTAAGTACATAACAAAAACGTAATTTGCTTTTTTCCTCTTCATATCCGACCTGAAAGCGAACAGTTGTTGTTGTTTCTGTCGTTGTCAGTTTAAGCTCTAATCGGCTTCAAAGCTTTTTATTGTGTTTTCCTTCTGTGTTCGGTGATTTAAACCTTCACTTTCTGGTGAAAACGAGCAGATGGTGTCTTCCCTGAAACAACACAGACAGCTGCTGGTGTCAGTAAAGTTTGGAGGAGTGAATTCATAAAAAGAAAAAAAGTGGATTTATCCTTTAAATCTGCTCTGAACTGATCCTTCCTGCTTCTCTTTTTTCCAGGATGTTGATTCATATCTTTGGTCAAACAGCTGCTCCAGCTTCTCTTTGAGTACAGTTTATGGCAGATGGTTCAGTGTCGCAATATGTCCACACACACACACACACACACACTGCTCTAACTGACCACTCTGCGGGAGGATGAGTTTCTTTGTTTTTTGTCACACCTCTCGTCTTTTCTCTGATGACTCATGTCACACTTTCAGTTTCTCCCCAGTCTCCCCCTCTGCTCTGGAAACACCCCCGAGTGTGAAAAACCACAAAGAGCTGAAGATATTTTTATTGTCAGAGTGAAATTCAGCTTCTTGTACATGAATGTAACACACACCTACTCGAGCAGGAAGGATAAACTTAGTAAGAAAACACTGCGGTGAGTGACTGTTGTTACTCACATTTACCTGCAGCAGCACCTGAACCTGTGAAATTAAACATGAATTTATTTTATTTCTGCAGAAAAATGCATCTGCTGTGTGATAACGTGGGACTTTCAGCTCCAAACAGAAAATCTCCTGAAACAGACTCTTTCATGCAGCTCCAAAGGTCACAGGTTTAAATTTGAGTTCTGTGTGGAGTTCACATGTTCTCTCCAGCTTCCTCCCATAAAATATTATCATCAGGTTTATTGATACAAATTGATACTGAAATATCAATTCCTCTGATTCCTGATTTATTTTGCTCCAAAATCAGTTCTCAAATCAAATCAAATCATTGAAACTTTTGATTCTTTAGATATTTGAGGTAATGTTTATCATTATGGGGGAAACAGGAAAGAAACTAAACTATTGGGATTTGTTTAAATGATACATGGTTGGTGAAAACTACTTTCTCTCCCACCTGGATATGCGTGGAATACATATGTGTGAAGTGTGTAAGAGCGTAATTTAAAGTGCGAAATAAATAGCGTGGAATGAATGAACGTATAAACTCAGGATACCTGCAAAAGTGTGGAATGCATAAGGCAGATTGCCCAAATGTGAAACATAGAAGTGCAGAAAGTGTAAGTGCAGATGCAGAATGTGTTAGTGCAGAATGTGTAAGTGTGGAAGTGCAGAATGCAGAGTGTGTAAGTGCAGAATGTGTAAGTGCAGAGTGTGTAAGTGCAGAATGTGTAAGTGCAGAGTGTGTAAGTGCAGAATGTGTAAGTGCAGAATGTGTAAGTGTGGAATGTGTAAGTGCAGAATGTGTAAGTGCAGAGTGTGTAAGTGCAGAATGTGTAAAAACAGAATGTGTAAGTGTGGAATGTGTAAGTATAGAATGCCTAAGTGCAGAATGTGTAAGGGTGGAATGTGTAAGTGCAGAATGTGTAAGTGCAGAGTGTGTAAGTGCAGAATGTGTAAGTGCAGAATGTGTAAAAACAGAATGTGTAAGTGCAGAATGTGTGAGTGCAGAGTGTGTAAGTGCAGAATGTGCAAGTGCAGAGTGCGTAAGTGCAAAATGTGTAAGTGCAGAATGTGTGAGTGCAGAGTGTGTAAGTGCAGAATGTGCAAGTGCAGAGTGCGTAAGTGCAAAATGTGTAAGTGCAGAGTGTGCAAGTGCAAAATGTGTTAGTGCAGAGTGCGTAAGTGCAAAATGTGTAAAAACAGAATGTGTACGTGCAGAATGTGTAAGTGCAGAATGTGTAAAAACAGAATGTGTGAGTGCAGAATGTGTAAAAACAGAATGTGTAAGTGCAGAATGTGTGAGTGCAGAGTGTGTAAGTGCAGAATGTGCAAGTGCAGAGTGCGTAAGTGCAAAATGTGTAAGTGCAGAGTGTGTAAGTCCAGAATGTGCTAGTGCAGAGTGCGTAAGTGAAAAATGCGTAAGTGCATACCGGTAACTGCAGAATGTGTAAGTGCAGAGTGTGTAAGTGCATAATGTGCTCGTGCAGAATGCATAAATGTAGAATGCACAAGTGCAGAATGTGTTAATACAAAATGTGTAAGTGCGGAATGTGTAAGTGCAGAATGTGTGAGTGCAGAATGTGTTAGTGCAGAATGTGGACTGTGCCTTCTGCAGATTGTGGTTTCTGATCAGAGACTCCACTCAAACACCACTGATCTCCAGGGGTTAAAGATTTTTCTGTGATGGAAGAAAAACCACAGCATCACACGACACTTCTGCAAAACACCCTCACAGCTCCTCATCTGCATCTGTTTCAAGCTTCAGGCGTCGGGGTTTTTTTGTTTTTTTTCTGCAGTCGCTTCTTTCCCCTGTTTGAGCTTCACTGAGCAGAGTCACGGCAACTCCACGTCCACACCTGAGCGGCACTTTCAGGTTCACCTGATGTCACAGGGACGGGCTGGGAATTTTCTTTTGTGTTGATTTGTTTAAATTAAAGAGAAATATCAGAAGTTTATGGAGAAAAAAGGGGTTTGAGCGCAAGATTATTAGCGTGACGGCACTAAGTTCCCACCCAATTCTGCTCTATTCACCCTGCTATGTTTTTAAAGCTTATAACTGTAGAACCATAAGGTCGAAATTCATTAGTGACTCCTTATTTGAAAGATTAAAGTCTCTAGTTTCAGAAAATGTCATGTTTTTATATGTGGATAAAGTCCATATCAGGATAAATGCAGCTGAAACACTTTATTTTTTTCCTCTTCATTTTTTTAGCCAATTTTTGAACATCATTAAGTTCAAGATGCTTCGTGTCAGACATCAAACATCCACCATATCACTTCTACACCTTCACATCTACATCTGGGTGAAATTTGAGCTTTTTAGGTAAAACTTTGTAGGAGTTAGAGAGTTTTTACAACAGACAATCTTGTTTGAAGACTCTGTGCAAACAAAACCAGCTTCATCAGTGCTCAGTGTCCACTTTTTAGTCAACTTTTTTACTCTCTTTGTAGAAAAGTTCAACAGAAAATCATGAAATTGTAGCTCACAGTCACAAATGGTGCCTCAACATGAATATAAATGAAGACGCAAGGCAATGAATGGGTCTCACCAATGATCTAAACGGCTACAGCTGCTTCCTGTGAAGTGTAAAGTGATTGGTTACTGTAGGAGTGAGTGACAGGCCTGTTAGCCAATAAACAACCCTCTAACAGAGAAATTACACAAGACCAGTCAAGCAGGGAGCACTTGTTGTCTATCACAAGCTGTCCTGGGATGAAAACTCAACAGAAAACGATGGGGTCACTTTAGTCTTGCAGCTGGAAGTCTAAGGAAATGAAATCTGCCAAGTTTTGTCAGATTGACATTGAGGAGGAAATGCTCTAAGACTGTGAAGCTGCTGTTATTGATGAGAACGGACACGACAGACAGACAAACAACGGACTTTACAGGAGAAATTTCACCACTTGGAATAATTTGATGAAACAACACTTTTGATATGTTTGAACTCTGGATTCCTCTGGTGGAAAGGAGAGTGAATATTCAGGGTACGGGCGTCAGGATGTGACGTAATGACCCCAAACAGGTAGGACGTCCACGTTGTTGTGATCACTATCAGAGTGATTCTTTCACTAATTAAGAAAACTGTGAAACAAACTTAGAGACTGAAATGAGAAGAATATAAACAGCATGTTTTGATGGGCCCATGACTTCACTTTAAATTATCTTAAACTGAGGAAAATTTTACTTGAGAGGAATGTTAAATAACTAAAAAAAGCACCTGGAAACATGAGACCCACCCAGCTCTGAGTTTATTTAACCACAGGATGCGTCAAATTGTCTCTGAAATCAAACTGTAGATGTGATTTCCCACGCTCGACTTGGAAAAAAATCCACCGCCCGTAAAGAAAAATCTGTGATGTAGGTGGAGGTAAAAAAAAAAGAGGCTGATGATCAGAAAGAGTCGACACAGGAAACCACAAACACCTGGGAGAGAGCGAGGGCGTGACACCGCAGATCAAACCAGAAATTAAAGCTTCATCAGAAAAATCCCCCAGTTTTGTTCCCAGAGTTTAAAAAACAGGTCCAAAAAACGAATTTAACGTCCGTTTAGGTGAACGATGGTGCAGAATTTATCATTTCTGTCTTTGCGATTTGGCATCAATCAAGCAGAGAAGTTTTTTGTTGTTGTTGTTGTTGCGTAAAAATCCTGATCTGAAGCTCTGTGGCTGATTTGCAAACTTGTGGGTTTTCTTCGAACAACACGAACTCGAGTTCGACAAAAAAGTTCAAAGAAAACTTCAAGAGGTGTTTGGTAAAATCTCCTCAGAGTTTTATCAGCTTTATCAGGACTTAGATAAACGATCAGAGATTTTTTTTTTTTTTTTTTTATCTCATGGAAACTTTCAAAACAAAGGGTCCGGAAATCTTTCTGAAATCACAGAAATATGTTTGTGTATTGGAAATTCAGCTTTTGCGTCTTTGTTTAACTCAGTTTCAGGTAATCACCTCAGAGCAAGTTCAGGTGTGTGTGTGTGTGTGTGTGTGTGATTCTCCCTGATTGACAGCAGGTGTGTGAGGTCTATTTAAACCCTCCTCTTCCTCTGCTCTGTTCTGACTCTTTACTTCACCATCAGAGGTCGAGAGAAGCTCAGAGACGATTTGTCTGATCATAATCACAACTTAAAATCAGGAAATCACCAAAAAGACTCTGTGACAACAACAACACACAGACTGAGGAAGTTTATCAGAGAGAAAAGAGATTTGAGTTTTTCTCTGCTGAAAACAATTTCTGTGATTTATTTAGTCGTTAAAGAGGAAACAGGAGCTGGACTGTCTGAGAGAAAAGAGACAGAAGAGAAGAGGAAAGATAAACAGGAGAGAGATAGAGCATGAGTCTAAGGCTAAAACCCAAGCTTAACCCCATATTACATGATTTTTCATTTTTATAACATCCCACTTTTTGGTAGATTTTGAGTCCTTTTATTGATGGATCAACAAAAATTTAGTTCAAGAGTTTAAAACCACGGCTTTTGCTTGACTGCCCCAATGATTGTAGCCAAACTAACTACTGAACAAAACAAAACACAGTTTTAGTGAATGAACAAATTCAGTCTTCAAACAACGAGAAATTCTACTTTACTTATTCATGTACATGCAAATATATTTATGCACGAATATTCTTCAGTTTAACCATGTTAAAGAACAGAATATAGTGGCGCAATTAATCGGGTTGAGTCATGAGAAGTTTTCTCAAAAAGATGAACGCTGTTTGATGAAATGTCGCCAACTGATCCCCAAACTTTTTGGACCAAGAAAAGTCTTGTGGTTTGTTGCCTCAAGGCGACGCCATGTCGTGCAGGGTTAAGGCTAAAACAGGAGCTAAAGGTTAAAACAAGAGCTAAAGGTTAGAACAGGAGCTAAAGGCTAAAACAGGAGCTAAAGACTGAAACAGGAGCTAAAGGCTAAAACAAGAGCTAAAGACTGAAACAGGAGCTAAAGGCTAAAACAAGAGCTAAAGGCTAAAACAGGAGCAAAAGGCTAAAACAGGAGCTAAAGGCTAAAGCAGGAGCTAAAGGCTAAAACAGGAGCTAAAGGCTAAAACAGGAGCTAAAGGCTAAAACATGAGCTAAAGGCTAAAACAGGAGCTAAAGGCTAAAACAGGAGCAAAAGGCTAAAACAGGAGCTAAAGGCTAAATCAGGAGCTAAAGACTGAAACAGGAGCTAAAGGTTAAAACAGGAGCTAAAGGCTAAAACAGGAGCTAAAGGCTAAAACAGGAGTTATAGGAGCTAAATGCTAAAACAGGAGCTGAAGGCTAAAACAGCAGTTAAAGGCTAAAACTGGAGCTAAAGGCTAAATCAGGAGCTAAAGGCTAAATCAGGAGCTAAAGGCTAAATCAGGAGCTAAAGGCTAAAACAGGAGTTAAAGGCTGAAACAGGAGTTAAAGAGCATATTGCAGGTTAAATTTTTTTTTAGGATAAACACTTAATATGGTCTGAAAGTAGTAGTAGAATAAGACAATCATTTATTTTTTTTATTTAATTAATCGTGACAAAAAGGCACAAGTTTAGAGGATGAAGTAGCTATTTTCAGTGTCCCTGTTCAAAAAGCTGCTTCATCCTTCGCCATGTGACGTCATCCAGGGGACGAGTGTTCTCCTCCTCCGCTCTGATCCTTGTGTTTGAGAGGAGACAGTGAGTGAGAGCGGGGATTTACAGTCGTGTTTCTACAAGTTTTTTATTTGATTTGATCGTTCGTTGGGATGGTTCAATGATGCATTCTTGCGCTGGATGCAAAAATAGCGACTTAGCAGGAAATCAAGTCGATCTTTTCCCCAAAAGGAGGAAAGAGTTAGCTTCTGTGCTCAGGTTCGTTTTGTGCAGCTGAAGAAACTGGACTTTATCTCTACATCGGTCACTGAAAAAAAGCGATCGTTTGTTTGACAGGGAGACTTTGTTCCTGGTTTTATGATGGAGTTAAGGATCAGATACTGGAGCCAGGACCAGGTTCAGCAGCAGCAGCCACAACCCGGCACTAAAACCTGTTTCAGTGATGTTTTCTTTAACCACAGCTGAGAGAAACTCTGTTAGTTTGGAGATTTGTGATGCAAAGATTTCATGTTTGATACAAAGATTCAGGTTTTGTGAAACATGCAGAGGTTTATTTCACCATGTGTGTGTGTGTGTTAAATCTGTGGCTGTGTTTATGTTGGCGTCCTCAGCTCACCTCTCCTCTGGACTCTCTCTAACAAACACTTTTTCACACTTTGTGGTGATCCAGTGAGTCATTTGAGTGCAGCGGAAACTCGGCGTCAAACCGACTCTGACACCACGATCATCAACGTTGGCATTCAGTCATTCAGAAACCAAACACTTAATCCTTCGACTCTGGGTCACGATTCACAGAGAGAGAGAGATGAGAGTGAGCAGAGAGCAGACGTTAAGAGGCTGTTTCTCAGGAAATGCACAGAAACAGTTTCACAGAGTGAAGGCGGAGAGTTTTTCTAACCTGATCTGTGGGTTTTTACAACCAGAAACTTCTAATTCTTCCTGTCGTTGAGCATCAAAATCACTTAAAACTGACAAATTAAAGGAATGTTTTCTGTTATCAGGACTTCCACTTTCTTTATTTTCACAGACAGAACATGAAACAAGATTAAAGTATTATCTAATAAGTTATTTATAGGTTAATAAGAGAAGGATGACTCGTTTCCTCATGATGGGATTATCAAAGCGTTTTTTTTTTAATGGTTGTTGGCATTTCCTGTGTTTGGATTGACTACAGTTTATTTCAAATCAGATAAAAAGAACAGAAAGTTTCATCTCAGAGCTTTAACCAATTGTTCTGGACTGAAGATGTAACAGTTAAACATTATAAAACACATTTAAAGCCTCAAAAAGTTTAGTTTTCTAGTTTAACACTTGGCAGCTTACAAACTGCATGTATAGATAAAAGTTACACATGATAACCTGGATGTTAAATACTGGAATCTGATTGGTGGATTCCTCACAGCAGCGGTTTCTTTGACAACAAAGTGTTGCTTCAGGTTTTGAGCTGTTAACCCTAAAGTGAAATCAAATTCAGCCGCAGGGAGGAGTCGACCACACCTTCACCTCAGCCGTCGACTCTGTGGTTACTCCGTTATCTTTCTGAGTCAGAAAACGTACAAGTCCTCATTTTTATATAAACGTTAGAAGCTGCAGACACCAGGCCTCGATTTAACTGCGTGAGCAAATAGTCCAACAGTTTAAGAACAGTGTTTCTCAACTTTGTCCAACTGCAGGAATTGATGGATTTCATCATCTACAGACCATAATATGATCAAAAGATTCAGAGAATCTGGAGAAATCTCTGCACGTAAGCAGCAAGGCCCAAAACCAACATTGAATGACCTTTGACCCCTCAGGCGGCGCTGCATTAAAAACCCACATCATTGTGTAAAGGATATTAGCACGTGGGCTCAGGAACACTTCAGAAAACCATTGTCAGTTAACACAGTTCATCACTACATCTACAAGTGACAGTTCAAACTCTACCATGCAAAGACAAAGTCAGACATCAACAACACACACAAACGCTGCAGAACTCTTTTTGGGAATCATGGACGTGGTGTCCTCAGGGCCAAAGAGGAAAAGGACAATCAGGATTGTTCTCAGAGCAAAGTTCAAAAGCAGCATCTGTGATGGTATGGGGGTGTGTTAGTGCCCCATGGCATCATGGGTAACTGTCCCAGTATCTGTGAAGGCAGCATTAATGCTGAAAGGTACAAACAGGTTTTGGAGCAACATCTGCTGCCATCCAAGACACTTTGTCTTTTTCAGGGACGTCCCTGATTATTTCAGCAAGACAATGAAACCAAGACACATTCTGCTCCTGTTACAACAGCGTGGCTCTGTAGTAGAAGAGTGCAGCTACCAGACTGACCTGCCTGCAGTCCAGACCTGTCTCTCATTGAAAATGTGTGAATATTTGAAAAAAAAACCTTAAACTTCATCTATTTTATTCATGTTTGACAAAATACTTAAGTATTTTGACTCATTTTCCCACCATCTGACTCTGACAGGACTCTCTGCACAGAGGAAAAGCTTCTTTCTTAAAATGTCGACAGAAAAAAAAGCTGAAGTGTGCTTGAAACAAACAGTGCATTCTTTTTAAACTACTTCACCAAATTGAATTTATGCATCAAAACCTCAAACGAGAACATGAATATCAGCTGTTGCTCATTTAAATAGTTCAGAAGAATTCATGAAGTGACTTCAAAGTTTTTGTTTTAAAGTGATGGACGAGTTGGATGAAACCATCCAGAGTTAAAGTTTCTCTCTCTCTCTCTGTTCTCCTGCTGTATCATAAATCTCCTCCTGAATAGGTGGTGGAGCTGATGGAGAAGCTCTTTAGTTTCTTTTTTAGTTTCTTTTTACTGTGAGGCTGAAAGCAGCTGCACAGCGTCTTTGTGTGTCTGAGTCATTAAAGTCTCTCAGAATGAGCCAACACTCAGAAAGTGACCGAGTTTAATCATTGACGGCTCCGGAGTTAAAACTAAAGAGCTCATTCTGAAAGTCATGGTGGTCTTTCTTTGAACTGGAGCGACACTTAAACTCTCAGCCAATCAGATTCATCTCCAGAGTGAGGGCCTCAAAGATGATTGGCTGCTCTGACATTTGAATTAAAACAAAAGTAGATGTTGTGAAAAGTCATAAATGCTGACTTCCTTAAGTTTCTATTTAATTTTTCCCCCTGAACCCAACTTGAACTTGTTTGTTTTTACTTTCATTCACACTTTGAAGAGAAGGTGGGGATTTTTTTTTTTTTCTGTGCGTAAAAGCGTAGGTGGGTAAAATCTAGATTAACTGTAATTCTACTCAAATTGCTGTGCAAACAAACTTAAATTCCAAAAAAGCTCAGAGAAGACGCTCTCTTGTGAAACTCCTAATCCAACTCGACTGATGTTGGTTTTAAAGAATCTAAAACCAGCTCAGACCAGAACAGAGGAATTATTATACAGACGGAAATCATCTCAGGACTAAAAACAGAATTTCCATGCCAAAGACAATCCCTCTTGGTGGAAATCCCCTTTAAGAAATTAAGACTAAAGCAACAAGAGCCTCATTTCAACCGAGCAGATCAGTATTGTTGTAAATGTTTATTATGTTTATTGTGTGTTTTTTTTTTTTTTCAGAATCCCAAACTGTTCCCCCGTATAGGACCATAATCTGGTGTTATGCTTTTTTTCCCCTCTTCCTCCCTCTTGTACTCTTTTCTCACAAAATAAAAAGGGGCACTGTGTACACTGGCGACCCACAGTTCTCTCCCCCTGTTTTATGTCACTGTCTTTTTTGTTTTTTTCTTAAATAAAATGAAACTGGAATGAAATATCGCTGCTATGAAATATGCAAAATGTTCCTCACACCGTGGAAATTTTGAGATAAAAAGTCTAAATCACTTCACTTATATTTATTTTTATACATCTATACATTTTTTTAATGACTTTTTTTGACCTTTTAATCGTATTAAATCTCTCAATAGTGCAGTATAATCATAACAAATACCTTAACACAACTGCACATGGCACTTTTCTTCCTCTTCTTCTTCTTTATCTCATGCAAGTTTCCTCTTCCTTGTTTAAATTATTGTTGCAACTTAGAAGCTTTGAAATTTTGTTGTACTATTGTCTAATGACAAACGCTATCTAAAATTTTAACTTTTATGCGTGCTGTAATCAAAGCTAAAGCCGGTCCAACGGAACATTAGAGTGTATGACCTTTTTTTTTTTTTTGGTGGTGACTTTTTTTTTTTGGGCCGGGCAGTGTATATTTTAGGGATTTTTCAGGTTTTTTTGTGAACTTTAATTGGTCTTTGCATCCTCAATTTTTGTTGGCTCACTCCCATTTCTTCTTTTTGCATTTTGAAACGCTCCTTAGACACTGATTTTTTTTTTTTTTTTTGAACTGACCTTTAATCTGACGCCAGTTATTCCTCATTTGCATCCTGGTTGTTTTGCATACTAACGTGACTCTTTTGAACTCTTCTGTGCTTATTTGTTGCACGTCCATCCTGTGAGAGAGAGAGGAATTCCCCTGCTGTTGGCATTTTAGGCAAATCTCTCCTCAGATTTGTGATAACTCGTTCCAAAGAAAAGATTTATCTGACAGCTGACGTGGAAGTGCAGGTTAAAGTTTGTCTGAACTCTGAGGAGCTGCTAAACTTTAAACACATTCTTTTGTTTCTTCCGCGTGGTTTGTCGCCTCGGTCCTGCGTCCGTTCCTCACCTTTACCTGCAGGTATGCGGAGCAGCCGTGATGACAGACCTGTGATCTGATTGTGAACAGAGAGAGCGAACCCTGACCCTCTTTAAGCTCCGCCCCCCTGTCATCACCAGCTGAGATAAGCTTCAGCTGAGAAACGCTTCACACCAACAGGAATGTTCTTAAACGCTCAGGTGCTTCAGTCTCCTGACGCTGGCTGCAGGTCAACTACCCCCCCCCCCCTCTTATGCAAATACCATGCAAATATTTCTCCTGCAGCACCGGGACATTTCACTACCAGGAAGTTGAAATACAAACCCTCTTAAGCAACTCCCAGGAATTACAGTCTGTTTTCCAAACTGCAGACAACCTGGGTCAGTTTAGTCGTTTACTGCTCTGGATTTCTGTTTCTGAAAGTGGAGCTCATGGATTTTTTTCCCTGATGTTTAGCTTCATCATAAATAAAGAAAAACTATGGGAACATTTTGGCATTTCAGTGATTAATATGCAAAGAGATTAACACATGAAACATTTATCCTTCCTCTTGTGTTAGGGTCGCCAGTGACCCGTTTTAGTTTTTAAATGCATAAAAGAATCACTTAAAATCAAGTGCACTACTGCATCAAGGCTTCTTGACTTTGTCAGGAACGTTGATTCCAACAAAATTATAAAAAAATAAATAAATCTCAACATTATAAAATGCCTTGATTGAAATTGTGTTGCTTGTTGTGTTAGGGTCGGTTTTGACCCGGTTATAAAAATAAGATTATAAACCAATATTTAGAGCCAAAATTGAAATCATAAGTGCACTGTCAGCCATCACAATGACAGACACCTCCTCTCCCAATCATGTGAGCTTCACTCATTTGTGTTTCCAATGCAAAAAGTATCTCTGCAAAGACACAAAAAGTGTCACTTTTTTCCACATATGCATCTGAAAACATGCACGCTCACAAATCAATATTTTGTTTTATGACCTGTTCTGTGTTTCTATGTGTTTATATTAAAGTTCTATTGCTGGCAAAACATATATTTTTGCATTTTTTTGAAAAATATATGTTTGGGTCAAAACTGACCCTAACACCATAGATGTTACTATAGTTGCTAATTTTAAAATGAAAAAATAAATAGAGCAAATTTATTTCAGAGATGTGTTCTATACCCCTCAATAATAGGCAGGTAACACAAAAACCTTTGGTTTATTTATAGGATTCTCTTTAGGTTATTTTTTCTGCTTTTTATTGAAATCAAGAGGTTTACTGCTAAACATTGGGCCCTGAGACCCACACCAAAAATATGAAACCCAATATTTTCATGGATAAGGAAGCCTTACAAGGAAACCAAGAGATAACAAAAAAAACTTGATCATATGTTTTGTTTTTAGTGTATTTTAAAGCTTATTTAAGACGCGGGTCGAAACCGACCCACTAACACAGGAGGAGGGTTAAATCAATCAGTGGTGAAGTTACAGGGACCATCCAATTAGATAAGTTAACTCTCTGATGCATGAATTATTAAAGCCAGTATCTGGATTTTTCCTTTGAGTGTTTTTGTCTTAAAGCATGAAAAAAAGTTTCAATTTTTTTTCTTCAAATATTTGTAACTGAGCATTCAACATGAAAAAAGAATGAAATTAATGTAAAGATATTTATTTTTTTGTTTGACTTCCTTTCTCTTTTTTTTTGGTAATTTCATGAATAATCTTTTTTTAATGCTTTGCGAAACATTTTGACTCTGTCATCCATTTTAACACTGAAAAATGTCTAGTTAATTCGCTGTTTTACCCTCAAATGTTTGTCTATAACTTTTTTTTTTAATATATATGTTTGGAAAAAGAATTGAAAACATTTTTTCAGGCCCTAAGAAGAATAAAAATATCCTGACACAGGTTAATATGAATTTCCACCACATGAACCATTGAATTTAGGAGTAAACAAGTTTTAAATAGGTGTAACTGTAGTGACCACTATGCACCACAGGGTTAAATTAGAATTAGAAGTTAATTAAATACATAGAAAAAGAGATTAATTTGGTCTTTTCATTATTTTCAATGGTTTCAGAAACACGTTTGATTCATTTAGACAAACAAAAACATCAGGGAAAGATTTCAGGGTCCTGTTGTTATGAAATTTGTGAAGGTATAGAAGTTTATTACAGCAAAATCACCATATTTAATTTTTAATCTTACACCAAAAGTTATCGTTTATTGAAAATAAATCTGGAACCAACTGACTTTTTGTTGTTTTTTTTTTACAGCTGATGGAAAAACTGCTTCCACAAAACCAATGTAGGCTGTCAGCTGAAAAAAAAAAGTGATTTCTTTGTCTTTTTCTTCTTCTCTTCTATCTCACAGACCGTCTAACATGAGTGTTGTTGTTGTTGATAATTCACATAAACCTGATGCTCATGCATAGACAAACAGCATTACCGCCGTGCATTGTGGGTAACAGTCTGTCAGGTAGACTGGTCCGTTACAAACTGAGAAATTTTCCTAAATCAGTAGAAACATCCAGGAACTTGTAGCTTACTGCAGATCTTCAAGTTTTCACAAACTGATACTACAAACTGGATTTCTGATAAATCAGTAGGAACTGTTAGTGTTGTTAATCTTGTCTGTTGACCCCGTTACAAACACACACTGATGTTATTATTGACTTTCAGTACAGAGGATTTTAACTCATTCTTTTAACTGTGACACTGAACTCATATTTGCTCGTTGTTAAAGGTGTTTGTTTGGCCCTGAAGAGACACTTGTGTTTATTTACTTTGCTTAAAGAGTGCTTGAGAATTCTTCCTGTGAAGTGAAATATTTACTTTGCTTTCACAAGGATTTCTGTGGTAATCTACAGTTGTCAGGTCTTGCAAGAGAAAAATGTATCTCAGATGTGTAGAAACAAGCCTGAAAGGTGTGACCTGAGTCTTTAAATGTATAAATGAAAATCCAAACAAGGCAACGGTCTCATACGCAAAAACGTTTCTGTCACTCATGTTTAGTGGTTGGGTGAAGACGTTATAAACAAACATTTCCCCCTTTAACATCAATGACAGCTTGAAGTCTTTTGTGCTGGTTGTGGATGAGGGTCTTTATTTTCTCAGATGGTTAAACTGACCATTCTTCTTGGCAAAAAGCCTCCAGTTCCTGTAAATTCTTGCTCTGTCTTGCATGAACTGCAGGTTTGAGATCTCCCCAGAGTGGCTCAATGATATTGAGGTCAGGAGACTGAGATGGCCACTCCAGAACCTTCACTTTAATCTGCTGTAGCCAATGGCAGGTCCAACATTTGGACTTTTCATCAAAAAATTTTCATTTCTTAATTTCAAAATGACTTCTTTAAAATATGGACTTTTTATCTCAAAGTTGTTGTTTTTTCCTCGATTTGTTTGTCCTTTATCTCAAATACTGGACTTTTTTCTTTGCAAAATTTTGTCTTTTATCTCAGATTTTTTACCTTTTTCATCTCACAATTTTTAAATTAAAACCTTATACCATAATTTTATGTCACATTTTGACTTTATTGTCCAAAATTTCAATTTTGTGTCTTTAAATTTGACTTAATCAAAATTCAAATCTGTCTTTTTCCTCAATGTTTTGTTTTGTCTCGTTTTTAATTCCAAAATTCAAATTCATTTCTCAAAATTTTGACCAATTATCTCTATTTTTTTCATCTCTAATTTCTGCATTTCATCTAAGGATTTTCACTTTTATCTCAAAATCTCTCTCAAAATTTTAGCTTTATCTCAAAATTATGATTTTTTTTTTTCTCTAAGATTTGAGTTTTAATCTTAAAAATGTGACTTTTTTTGCAAAAAGTCGACCTTTATCGACTATTATCTCAAAACTCTGACTTGTCCTTGTGTTTTGGATCATTGTCATGTGTGAACGTCCAAGTACGTCTCATGTGCAGCTTCTGGGCTGATGAGTGTAAATTTTCCTCCAGTATTTTCTGATAACATGCTGCATTCATCCTTCATTCATCAGTTTGGACCAAGTTTCCTGAGCCTTTGTAGCTCACACATCCCCAAAACATCAGTGATCCACCTCCGTGTTTCACAGTAGGAATGGTGGACCTTTCATCATAGGCCTTGTTGACTCCTCTCCAAATGGAACAATGTTTATGGTTGTGGACAAAAAGTTCACTTTTGCTCTCATCACTCCAAATGACTTTGTTCCAGAAGTTTTGAGGCTTGTCTCTGTGCTGTTTGGCGTATTGTAAGCAGGAAACTTTGTGGCATTTGTGTAGAAATGTCTTTCTTCAGCCTGTTTTTCCTCAAGTGCCTCCTTATTGTGCATCTTGAAACAGCCAGACCACATTCTTTCAGAGAGTCCTGTATTTCAGCTGAAGTTATTTGTGGGTTTTTCTTTGCATCCAGAACAATTTTCCTGGCAGTTGTAGCTAAAATGTTGGTCTAGGAAATGTATTAAATTATTGAATGTTGAGGGTTAAAAATTCAGTCGTGTCACAGTAAAGAAATGTGAAATATTTGACTGAAGCCTGAATATTTTCTCTCCTGCAGCTCAGCGTAGTGAAACCTGACCCTCTGACCATTAAATGTAGGAGCAGTTTAATGTGCAGGCAGCTGTGGTTCAGACAGTTACAGAGTGTACTCACTCACTCACACACACACACACACACACACACACACAGCGGGAGCTTATATAACGTCACACACTCTCCCTTACACACACACAGTCTTTCTAGGAATGCATACCATGTACATAAGAAGAGTCCGTACAGCACAGAGCCATAACTCCTCTAATGCTTTTCCAGGGAATGACTCAAAGTACATCCGTGTGTGTGTTTAAGTGTGTGTTTGAGTGTGTGTTTGAGTGTGTGTATGCATTTCAGGCGGCTTCAGATTTCGCTGTAAGAAGCTGTTGGTGGTGCAGAAGTTGAAACTTTTCCTGGATCTCTATTTTTAAGACGATCAAAGTGCTAGTTCCAAATTCAACTTTTGGTTTTAGTGAAGCTGCAAGCTCATGCTTTCCACCATTTATTTATTTTTACATCAAATTAAAGCGCAGCCAATGCAGTTTATATAAAACTTCCAGAAGGGGTTCATTTGCAGCCCAGATTTCCCAGAAGACGCCCAACTAGATTATGAAACTTCCAGCTTCTTAAGAAATGAGTGAGTGGATGAAAAACATCAACAAGTGGACAAATATTCAGAGGATTTATCCAACAAGGAGGGGTTCAAACACACAAACCACTCAGTGTTAATGACTTAATTATCTGTAGTTATGTTGTGACTGTGGAATATAAAGTCATAAAGTTGTGTAAATAAAGCAGAAACTCTCAAACTAAACAGGAGCACACAGGGCTGAGTCTCTGGTGTTTTGGTGTAAAGTGTGACCGTGCTAACTGAAGACTATCGGCTCACGATCACTGACACTTTCAGCTGAAGATCTTCATCCAGCGTGGTCACTTTTTACCGCAGAACACCGGTGTAAAGTTTGGTTTATACGCACCTCAGAAAATTTGTAAATGCCCACCAGAGACAATCTGTTTCCCATTGAGGGAGATGTTGTTGCTGCTCAGAGTCAGAAGTTTATGACAACAACAAACTCAAAAACAAACACGGTGATTGTGGAGGAGGTGTCACTAATGTTGTTCTGCCACAAAAGGCAAAAAAAGGACTCAGCGTTGTAAGAGACAGTGGTCGTTAAGGCTGTTAAATATATCGTGTTTTTCTGCAAAAAGTTCCACCACTCTTATTTCTTCTTTGTGTCTCACTAGAGCTACATATTGGGTAGAAACAGCAACACTGCCCCCCATGGTTTGTGGAGGTACTGCACCATTTGGTCTGTATTCGTACACTCAATGGGGAAACGTGTAGAAATAAAGTCGAAGCAATTGCAGCTTTGATGTTGAGCGTAAATGAGCCTTTTGACTCCTGGCTAATGTCGCTCACTCATCCATTTTATTAGCCTCATGTTACCGTGACGATAGTGAGACGACATGGCTTTAAACTCTAAACATCTCTGTGATCTCGTCCCCTGTGTCCAGTTTTTCCATATTTCTCTGGGATAAAGACTGTTGTGAAAACTGTGTCGCCAACTTCAGCATCATCGGTTGATCCTGACTTTTACCAAAGCAACAGTGGCGGGAAAAGTGCGATTATTTTATTGCATGGTGTAAAAGTTCAAAAACTCTCCCTAAGGGACTGGATGGAAAGGGCACAGCTTAAATGTGAATCTTAATTATAAAACTCAAAACATCATATTTAATATCAGATCATTCTTTTTAAATTCATGCATGTACATGAAAATGGTTTTATTTTATACTGAGGTTAGTTTCTAAAGGGAATGAAGATTCTTTACTATGACATTTAAGAGTATTCTTCTCTTTTTATTCTTAAAGCAAAGGCTTCAAAACTTTGACCTCAAAAAGTTTGTGTGGGAAAACAGTCTGTTCTAAACCAAAAGAAAACTTCACATACTGATTTTCTTCTCATAAATTTATGACTTTAACCTTGTGATATAATTACATCACTTTATTAGGGTAAAATCAAAGCCATAAAGTAACTTGTGTTCCCTTCTAATCACAGATTTATCCAAATTAGAAGTTCTTCTTGCATGTTATGAGATAACTAGTTTAAAATTTGTAAAACTATAACTTATTCCAGGGACTGAGAGCGTAATCTTTTCCTCTCACGGTGATTATTGAGTTCATTCTTTCATAACTTAGTTTTAAAACCATAAACACAAATATGACCTGAGCTTGGTGATTTACATTTTTTATTCCCTGTGGGTGAACTTTACAGTTGCACAAATCCCAGCTTTAAAAACACAGTAAAGTTTCCATCTGCTCTTAAATGAACAGATAGTTTTCTGTAACATTAGAAATGAAACTTCACAAATACGTCAAAAGTCTTTTCCATGATCAAAAATAAGAAATGAAAGATGTTTCATGTTTTCAAACTTCAGAGAAAAAAACCCCAAAGTGTGAATTTAGTGGTTTTAAACCTCCTCATCACGCCCACTCTCTCCTCTGAATAAACAGCTTTAAAGCCTGGATACAACAGCTGCTGACTCCCTCTTTAAAAGGTCAGAGATCAAAGTGAGGAACAAATGGACTGACTCAAGTGTAAAATCCTCCAAACTCACCTTTTCGCCTCCAGAAGTGTTGAAACTTCCAGGTAATTACGGTTCAGAGGGACGAGCTCTGATTCCTCCTGTGAGCTGATAACTGATCTCACATTCTTCTCAGAAAGATTTGAATAAGATTTGCATTCCTGTAAACTCGCCCTGAGGAGCAACTCAGCTGAAAACTGCACTAAGAGCAGCAGTTAAAGATCCTGAGGGGGCGAAAAACAGAAAGAGGGCGATAACAGAAAACAAAGCACAGAAACACACCTTCACAATCAAAGACTTTAGACGCCTGCTTTAGAGGAGAAGAAGAAAAGTGAATCCAACTGTATAAAAGAGGAAAGGGATATAAAAAGATATCCAAGGAACTGAGGATGCCAATAAGCAGAGTTCAAACTCTAATGAAGAAGTGGAAAATGAGGGATTCTGTTGAAACCAAACCACGGTCAGGTAGACCAACAAACATTTCAGCTACAACTGACAGGAAAATTGTTCTGGATGCAAAGAAAAACCCACAAATAACTTCAGCTGAAATACAGGACTCTCTGAAAGAATGTGGTCTCTGGACATTTTTCTCAAAATTTCCTCTTTTTTACTTCAAAATTTGATTTTATAAATCTTATCTGAGAATTTTGACATTTTTCTAATATTTTTGACCTGTTATCTCAACATTTCAGCTCCACTATCCCAAATTTCTAACTTTTTTATCTTTTATCTATACTTTTGACTTTACTATCTCAAAATTGGAATTTTTTCAACTTAAAACCTCAAGTTTTATTTCATACTTGTGACTTTATTTTTCTTGTAGATTTGACCTTTTAACGGGATTTAACTTCCCAAAAATATTTACCTTTTACCCACAATATCTGTCATTTTTACTTCAAAATTTTGAACTTTTTAGCTTAAAATTCTGACTTTTTATCTCACAGTTTTGCCT
Organism: Thalassoma bifasciatum; assembly: GCA_008086565.1. Lineage (NCBI taxonomy): Eukaryota > Metazoa > Chordata > Actinopteri > Labriformes > Labridae > Thalassoma > Thalassoma bifasciatum. The sequence continues at coordinate 222 of RPOG01004503.1, read as the reverse complement.
TTTTTTCAGCTGAAATACAGGACTCTCTGAAAGAATGTGGTCCGGCTGTTTCAAGATGCACAATAAGGAGGCACTTGAGAAAAAATGGGCTGAAGAAAGACATTTCTACACAAATGCCACAAAGTTTCCTGCTTACAATACGCCAAACAGCACAGAGACAAGCCTCAAAACTTCTGGAACAAAGTCATTTGGAGTGATGAGAGCAAAAGTGAACTTTTTGTC